>SNQJ01S0017645.1:73782-143643 GCA_010110895.2 Picea sitchensis | reverse complement strand
ATTACAAAGAGTAGCTCGAGAAGATGTTGATTGGAGACCTCTGAGGGCAGTTGGAACTCCTCGAGCCACGGTGCTCTGAGACTTCCGGTCTAACCTATTGATGAAGCCCAAGGAAAGGGAGGTGTAGTAGCCGATGGACTGTGTGACAGTGAAGGTGTACAATATCAAGGTGGGAAAAACATGTGGGGAATGAGAGACCATTGGTTGGAGTGCTACTGAGGTTTGGTTGGTTGGAGTGATGCTAAGTTTTGGTACCTTGGCCTACACCATGTTTATATGGAAGTCTTCTCAATCAAAAGATAAGTACCAATTCTCTATTTATTGTATGTTGTGTATGTTGTAAACAAGTTATAATGTTATTAAAATTTTCTATATATACATTTAATATATACTTTGATTACCTGGATCTATGACTGTACATAATTGTTTCATGTTTCATTGCTTAAGAAATATATACTTGATGCTAATCATGTTATTGATTGGAATGTGATTCAAGTGGAGCAAGAAGGTGTCTTGCAAGTGCATCCGGTGCACATATTGGACTGGAAGAGAAACAATCTCTGGAATCAAGCCATAGGTATTGTAAATGTCCAATGAACCTGGTATGGTCCTGAGGACGTGACATGGTAGCATGAGGTTTCTATGTGGGCATAATACCCGTATCTTTTTGAATATTTTGGAAATCTTGTTGATGTTGTGTAAAGAGTTGCACTGAGGACAGTGCAAAAATAAGGGGAGGGAATTGTAATATCCCCAAGGACGATTCCCTGTTGTAATTATGTTTTTAGGATGGTGAGAGAAGTGTATATAAGTTGGTGGGCTTATGTGTTTATTAGGAAAGAGAGCCTAGGTGTTAAAGAGCAGGAGCTTGATTTTGTATATGTAATTATGTAGATCATTAATAAAATATAAACATCATTGCATGCAGACCAACCATGAAGAAAGAGTGATAGGGGACTAAGCTTCCACAAGGTTGGGTAAGGGAGGAAGATAAGTGTGTGGGCCTAGGGGATAATCTAGTGGGATTACATGTAAAGGGGATAATAATTTATTATTATTTCCTAAATGCTAAGGTGGACAGTTGATGAGTGTTGTCCTAAGTTCCTGGGAAAGGGGAACAAATTCAAATGTAGTGCATGAAGCTCCAGGAAGACAAGTGTCAAATTGGGTGCATGTAGTTAAAGTGGATGAGTTGAGCCGTGTTGGGGGGTTTGTTATGTGGATTCTTAGATTCTACATCCATTGTCTAACCGTGAATAGGGACATTCACCAGGGACCCTGGAACTAGTAACCCGTGAGTCAATCGTGTTGGGGGTTTGCTTCCCATTCTTCCAACCTCTGTGTGAGTTTGATGGTCATTCGGCCATTCGGAGTATGAACCCATTTTTCCTCTGCAATCAACCTCTGCATTATTTCTTGGTCATAACACTAGTGGGAACCTATGAAACTGATCTACGTCTTATGCGAAGCCTGAGCATCCCATAATTGTCTATGTCATGTATGTTATAACTGTGGGTTGTTGGGGCCATCTAGTCCCTTAGCTGAGTGTGGCTTACTGTCATCTATTGTTCCTTGTTGAGTCTTGTTGTTGTCCACCTTATGCGGGAACAAAGTTGAAGAAGCATGTTGTCAGGCCTATGTGCAACACTCTCTCTAGGTGAGGGAGGTGGTTGTGGTTGAAGAAGCAGGTTTCTAGGCCTGTAGGAAACTCTCTCTAGGTGAGAGACTGTGTTGTGGAAGGGAGTTCTCTTAGAAGGGGTCTCGTAGTTTCTACATTGCTCTGAGAATTTCAGACTGGCCTATTGATGAATCCCAAGGAAAGGGAGGTGAAGGAGTCGATGGAATGTCTTGTGTGACAGTGGAGGTGTGTACTTTTGGGGTGGGACAGGCATGTGATTAATGAGAGTCTGTGAGAAGTGGGAATAAGTAGTTCCTGGGAGAGAATCCTTCCTCATAAACTGTGTGTCTTCCTATTGACCTTTCCTAGCCTAGGATTCCCTTGCCCGATGGAGGTTAGTCCCAGCTCGTGGGTGACCTACTGCTGAGAGTGATGAGAAGCACAGTCTAAGGCTGGGAGGTTCGTGGAAAGTTTGCACATAGTTGATGGTATTCTAATAAAAGATAAGTACCACTATTATGTTCATTTACATGCTGTGTAATGGTACATATGTTGTAATTGATGAGTATTTCCTGTGTCTGTTGTATATGCTTCATGTGTAGTCTTACTGTTATTTTCACATTATTATGTTATATATATGTAGAATAGTCATTCTATGTTTATATGGATGTGTATGTTTTTATGCAAGTATATTTGTGTGGCATAGCCCAGTGGTTTAAGGCTGGAGCTGTCACAAATCAGAATAGAGTAGTAGAGCTATAGGAGCAGTGACATTTCCTAGCCTATGGGTGGTCAAGGATGTTACATTTCCTTTGATATGTCTGCGCCTTCTTCACTTATACATCTCTCTTATATTCACATGGACCTTAGGTCCAGATCTGCATCTTCGCTTCACAAGCCACTCTTCATCCACAAGTGCCCTTTCAAGTAAACCAATCATGGTTGTATTTATACTTTTTTATGCTCAAAACTTGTTTAAGTTATCGATCCTACTTGTGAAACAAGTTATAACTAACTTTTTAATTTACAATAACTTTTGGGACCATCAGAGATCATCAATCTGGATCTTCAACATTACACCTGGCATCCCCTTTCCTTTCACAAATCAATCACAAGCATGGATCGATTTCCTTCATATCTGTGATAAAAGAGATCGACGATTCCTTCAAACCTTGAAGTTTTGAACCTCCACAGAATAGATCTAGCTAGAAAATACCACACACATTTGTAGAGAAAAATTGAGAAAGAAGAAGCAAGAGAGAAAGAATGGAAGAATTCTCATTAACCATATTCCACATAGAAACAGTGAATAATTTACAATAGATATAGGATAAATGAGTAATTAATGAGCCATAGTGGTGGTCTAGAGTGATCTGGACACACACCAATAGTTACGGGAGTGAACTTCCACCTAGACTAGTCTCTCAGGCAGTTACGGGAGTGAACTACCACCTAGTTGAGTTAACTAGTCAACTAGTCTTCAATTAAATGAATGAAAAAAGAGTAGTGAGGAGTTAAATTAGGAAATCAAGGGTAGTGCGTCAGTCTGGTGATGATCCCAATGAAAATGCGCATTAGCATGGTGATGATCCCAATCTTGCATGGTGACAAAACCAATGCAACATATAAACTCAAGTTAACTAATCAAATTGAAGTGTCAACTGAAAGAGAATATTCTCCAGGTGGAATATTCTCCCCTAAAATAGAGGAGACTAGATAATGACTAATTATGACTAATAAACAAGGAAAAACCTTAGGAAAAATAAATCCTAGGTGTGTGTGAAGTAACTCCAACACAATGCCCCAGATGGGGTGACACGCGGCAATGCCTCACCACCTGGCTCTGCATTGAGCCATAGCATAAATGATGATGTACGCCACCCATCCTCTCCGCATTTATGATGGTAGACAACCATTATAGCTACTATACAGAGGAGGGAATCCTCCCTCGCACAAAATCTCTCGCTCATACCGCACTCAGCATGACAGGGTTTATGGATAGCCCGATGAATCCGTCATTTGGTAATTCGAAACCTCGAGCACCTGGAAAGAGCTGGTTCACTCTATTTTTGGACCTCCCCGTCGGTTGGGAGCTCTAGTGCAACTCTGGTTCCTTATCGTCTTGGCTCACTTTCATTTTGTTGCATTCTCTCTACATTGTTATCAACCACTCAGCAACAATGACCAGGAATCAAGGTAGGCCTCACCATGGCTTGGCCTGGTACACCCACAAAGCGCAAAGGAAAAGGAAGAAGAACCTGGAGCGTGCTCTGTCGATGGCGACCTCCATTCTCCGAAAGAGGGCTAGCACTGACCAATTCGATATGCATGCCATTATTGTTGAGACTGGGACAGAGCGTAGCAGTCATACCATGGCAATTGAGCCTAGAAGCAGTATGGAGGGCGGTGCCATGGACAAGTTTCCAACCTTCTATGTTGAAGAAACATCATTTGTGGAGGAATTTTTTACCACCCTGGAACCCCAAGCCATGGCTCCGGACTTACAGGGTGGTAGCGGTCCTAAAGATGAGATGACAAAAGAATTCCCTGTGTGCATCATTGAGGAGATATTGTGGACGAGTGACTACAACCCCACCAGCCATGCTGAGTAGGTAACGATCGAGGTCAAGGCTCGGGACAAGGATTGTGTCAAAGGGAACGTGGATGAGACCAGACCAGGGATGAAGGAGGAAGCGACCGGTGTAGAACTGACTGAGATCTAGGCTAGAGCTAGGATGAACGTGGAAGTGGGGAATGAAATCTTCGACGACGCATGTATTCATGACTTGCATGGTCCTTTCCTCCATGTAGATCATCTGGCTCTAGTGTTCGAACTCCGAGGCCACATGGCAGACCAGAAGCATAGATCCCTTCTCATGGGACAACTTCTGGACTTGCTCCTTGATGCGTACTCCAACACTCCAGCAAAGAGGAAATGTCCATTCTGTGCACAACCATTCACCATTCCAGCCAGGTCCACGTGGCAGACAAGCAAGGGCGACAAGTCACCAGGTGTCTAGGTTATCCTTTACTACTTTGTTTTATGTTTAATCATGTTGTTGCTACATGTAAACTTGACTTATGGCCATCTGTCCTGGTTTCCTTCGGGCAGGACAGAGGGAAAAACAATTTTCCAAACTATGTTGGTTTCCGGTGAAATGACAACATTTTTGGTGGCTCGGAACTCTATCTCTGTATATTTTGTCAATGTTTCTCTGATAACTTAATATATCAGGTTCTACCTTTCTTAAAAAAAAAAAACTCCAACACAATGGCATAGAACCACATGCTTAACAATTTAAGAGACACATTTATTTCTGCTTTTCAAATATCTTTACCATATGACCAACAATGGTGGCCTCACATGAGGTGAGACATGCGCCTGAGTGCTTATCAATTCAATGACCATGATTCATTCTCTTGAAATGGATGACTGTCGTAACTTCAAAACTTCTCCCTTTGGGTCTTTGTTACTTCCAACCTTTCAAATCTCCCGAATACAATATCATCGAACAGATTGGACGGTTCACATTATCTCATGAAACCGGATCAATGGTCATATTCGATCCTTACATATATTCTTCATTGATTAATCCAATGACCAGGACTTAATCAAGCAATGAGATGGATGACCACCTTTTACTCCACCACTTTGTCTATTATGGTTATGCTATCCTTCCACTGTATTTTTATCAACTCTTGAGAATGCGACTGAACATCATATCGACAGCCGATATCTCCTTTGGGTCTCCAGACTTCATATAATTTGAGTCTCAACCCCTTCTTTCCTCCATATGTCAATATTCTGGAGATGAAAAACTGTTGACGCATGTCCCTCTCGAATTAATGGTCGAGATCTCCTTTGGGTCTCCGGACTTCTACGATTTCAAATATCAACCCATTCTTTCCTCCAAAGTGATCACCTGTTGAGTTAATCATAATATGGTGGAGACTACTTGTTTTTAGTTAACGTTTCCACTTACACTATCCTTCCAATGTAGTAGATCGACGGTCGAGAATTCTCCCGAAGTGATCTTCAGATCGGACATCTCGTGTCCACTTCTGGTCTTCGGCATTCGGGACTTCAGGACTTTGGGCGAGTGCTGGTGGTAAAAATCCTAAAGAAAAACTTTTGGAGTGATGTAACTTACTTGCATCACTTGATGGTGTGTCATGAGTTGAGAAGCTGTCATGTGTCACTTAGATTCATGATTTTCATGTACCTGAAATGCTGATTTCAACTTGACACTTGTCGTTTTCTAACTATGCCACGTGTCCTTACTGACGTAGACTAATGACGCAGTCTGTCACAATTTATTTTTGATGTCGATGTAGATCTCCCGATGTGACACATGTTCATATCCTTGATCTAATGGCCAGGATAGTATCCGAAGGGTACCTCAGATTGACAACTAAGAGTAACTTAAGAACTTCGTCCTTCGGGACTTTGTGACTTTTGACATTTGAAACTCCCGGAGTGAGGTAACTTGTTTACGTCACTTGTTGACATGGAATGAGCCAATTTCCTCTTGACACTTGTCATCATCTGATTATTCCATGTGTATTTGCTGACGTGGTCTGCCACGTATCCTTGCTGACGTGGTATGCCATATTCCCTTTTGCTGACGTGATCTTTTGGCATTGTCTTCCACATGTCCTTACTAACGTGGTCTGCCACACGTCCTTGCTGACGTGGTATGTTGACCAACAACCTTGATCCAACGGTCCTCGTATGTCCTCCAAATCTAATGGTCCTTATTCATTTCATATTTCCAAGATTCAGGTATTTTAGATCTCAAAATTTCCAGAGCATAACATCCTCTCAGCTTTAGATCTGAACCAAATGTTGTTCGTCAATCATGAAATTAGATCGATGGCTCGATCTGTCAGCAATGCATCTCTTCTATCTTATCCTGTACTTCCACTTTGAAATGATCTGATGGCTGACATAAATTTGCATTTCGGGAATTTCAAATCTCAGACTTTCAAGAGCGTAACCTCCTCGCAACTTTAGACCCGAAACAAATGGTTTTCGTTGATCAGGATCTTAGGTCGATGGTTCTATATTTCTACGATGCAAATTTTCTATCTTATCCTATCATTCCACTCGAAAGTGATACGATGGCTGAGTGAATTCGCATAATCAAATTCTCAATCATTTTGCCCTGCTTATCTTGTCCTTCCACTCAAAAGCGATCCAACGGTTGTGAATATTCTTGAAGTAGATCCATGACCACAGATGATTGCATAACCACAACTTGTGAGTGATTTAAATTGTCACCCAAACTCTGCAATTAGAAGTTGAGTGCTATTGGTGAGTCAACCACAATCGTTAATCTTTGAAGCTATAAGATTGGATGGTCTTGACTAATTGTAGAATTGGAACTAGCATGATATTTAATTCTCTTTTTGATCTCTGCAATTCATCCCTGCCATAGATTTGGCGATTGCACATCCGACGGTCACGATTTAATATGACTTAAACTAGTTGTTTGTTGTATCAACCATAGTCGTAGATCTTTGAAGCTATGAGATATGACGATCTAGATGGATTGTGGGATTGTAATTGGCAAGTAGTTCAATTCTCCTTCTGATCTCCACAATTTATCCCTATCGTTGATCTAGCTTGCAGATCCGACGGTCACGATCCTCCAGCCCATGGTCACTCATATGACCGGCATCCATTATATGAGATGATCAATATCGTCAATTTCCTTGATTGGATGGTGGTTGATACTTCTCACCTTTTCTTGTGCATTGGTCGACTTCTCAATATTTTATTTCCATCGATCCCAACAATAAATTTGCAATGCGCTTCTTCCTTCTAAGATTTGATCTTCATTTTCTAACCCTCCTGAGCTTTTATCGTAGGAATATTGTTGATCCTATCGTGATCAACAATAATCATGAATTTCTTCAACCTATCTCTACATTTTCTAATGTATAGTTTTTTCCCTTCTAAGATTTTGATCTTCATAATATTCGCTCCTCTTGTTCACTACTCCTTCTGAGCTTACTCTTTCGATCTCCACATACTATTTGACATCTTCTGCTAACTAATATACTTGTTGACACCAATGAAAATATCATCTGTGGTAATTCATCATTAACAACAGATCATCACATTGACTATTGACATCAATGACAATATGTCCAACAATCTCATCCTTTATCATTGAGGGCAACCCACTAACTTCATATACAAAAATCTCTCTATGATGATGCTTTCCTCTTATGAAGTTTTTCTTTTATGAAGTTTCTCTCCCCCTTTGACATCAATGGAAAAGGGGTTTTCCTCCTGTGGTAAATCTCTATATGTTACTTACTAGAGTCTGAACTTGGGTAACACTTCTTGTAATTATGTTCTGCCTACCATAACTGAATGACTCCTCCTGTCAATGTGATTTCTCTCTGCTTCTGACTACTCTCCCCCTTTTTTTCTGAAAAGGTAGCTCTTCCTGACAAGGTTTCTTCCCCTGTTAATTTACTAAATTCTTATCTCAGTTGATTGGGTTTTTTGTGTTTCAAATGAGTACTCTTCTTGATACTAATTTTTGTAGTGATCAAGTCTTTTCAAAAATTAATCTAATTACTTTCTTATTTACTAATAAAAAATCCCCTTGAGTTCTTACTGACTTTTCTCTCCCTTTGTTTCTAAAAGGGTAGCATTTTATGACAGGGTTTCTCCTCTTTTTATCTCTACAGGATGTCATGTACCTTATTTTTTACATAAGAATGTTGCTTCTGCAGATGTCGTTGTCCTACTGGAACAATGCATAATTTTTTGGTAGTATGACTATTGTTACACCAAAACCCGCAAGTGATTGGTAAATTCACCACTGCCAGATTTCAAGGATCCATGAGAGGTGATTAGTCCCTTGTCATGATACACCGAGGAATGCTGACTACTTGCAATTTCATTCAACACAATTGTATCTCATCTTATTCAAACAACTATTGGATTTTCCCAAACCAACTCTCATCGATCTCTAACCAGATGTATCCATCTTTATCCAAGATGCTTCTTTACTGTACATTTCTCTAAGGTTGTCTAAGAAAGTTTATACTATACTTGTCACATGACTAACATTCTTTTTGCAACAATCAACTTCACTCATGTTCACTTGTTCAGTCTTTTCTATCCATATATGTGAGTGTCCTGGTTTCTTGAGCTTTGTTCTCTAATAGTCTATTACTGCAACTTCATTTTTATTCCATGTTTCATTTGCTCCTTTTGTTGTACTATATGATGCATTTCTCATTGAATTTTTTCTTGAGTTCCAATAGTTATAGGCTTTGTGGACATATCCACCACAACTATAGCATTTCATAGTGTAACAATGTGCAACAATATGTCCAACCTGATTGTAGTTCCAACATATTATATTGTTGTTGAACCTACCAAATTGTTTTCTTCCATGATGCCTACAATTCAAGGCTTTATGACCATATTCATTAAAAGAAAAACAATAACCATTAAAACACTCTCATACCTTCTTTGATTCATCCATGAAGGTGTCTCTCTTCTAAAATTGCTTTGAGGTGTATGAGCAGCTTCTGGATGTCTTCCTTTATCTAATATTCTAAATTTTGTAGTGTTTCTTTTACTCCTTGAATGTGAATAACTTTAGTCATACCTGCTTTCACTTTTTACAAATGAAGGAGTTGTGTCAGACCTGTCTTCATCCTTCACAAATGAAGGAGTTGTGTTAGACCTGGCTTCATTATTTACAAATGAAGGACATGTGTTAGACCTATTTTCACCTTTTACAAATGAAGGACCTGCATCAGGTTTCTTAGGAGTATTGATTTATTCCTTGTTGTATCCAAGACTGGATTTGTTATTTGGTGATCTCTAACTATCCAAGATCTCATCTAGGGTCATGGAGTTGTTCAAGAACTTGATTTGGGTGTTTGACTTCTCAACCTTCTTTCTAATATTCACAACTTCTACTTCCATCTCATGACATGATTCTTCCTTTTTTCCAACTGGTTCCTCACTACCTCCTCTCTCCTTTTGGATTCTTCAGGTTGGATTTTAATATTGACATAGCTTTCCCTTAGTTATTTTAGATCTGCAAGGCTTTTTCTTGGTTCATCATCTTCCTTCTTTTCTTCTTTTTCTTGACTGATTTCAATTTTCAGTCTCTCGATCTCCTCTTCCTTTGCTTGACTAATTTCATTTTCCAGTCTCTCGATCTCCTCCTCCCTTTCTTTTGTTAGATTAGTAAATTTTGTTTTCAATATTTTGATCTCTTTTTCTTTGTTTTCTAACTGAATATTTTGCTTAGATATGATTTCTTCATTGTCTTTGAGTTTTTCTTTTATTTCCAGATTATGCTTCTGATTACTAAGCTTATCATTTTCCTTCTCCTTTTCTTTTACTTGACTAATTTATTTCTTCAACTTATCGATCTCCTCTTCTTTCTCTTCTAACTAATTGTCTTGCTCATATATTGTCTTTCCATTGTCCTTGAGCATTTCCTTTATTTCCAAGACATGATTTTGACTCTTTTCAAGAAATTCTTTAGTGTAGTCATGAAGATAGCTATAGTATGATTCATTATGGTCATAGAGGTATTCACAAAGACTCCAATCAAACTTTTGTTTGGTCTTTGATAGTTATTCTTATACTTCTTCCATGGGATAAATGCTAACATAACATTTTGTTATTGTAGCTGAATCTTCTTCTTTACATGCAGGGGAGGATTTAATATTAATGTTATTGCAATCGAAATATTGTGGAGATTCCTTACCTTTATCGATGGTTGAGTCTTCCTATTCATCCTTGATAGGAATGTCTTCTGTGTCTTGTATTTTGATTTGATACATATATTCTAACTTCAGCCATAAKTCCTTGGTGGATGTGCATAGTCCTATGCTTGCCTTGACTGTATCTGATAATCCATTGAGAAGAATCTTCAATGCCACTTCATTGTTCTTCCTTGCTCTTCTTTGGACTGTAATCTTGGATAGAGTATTTGATGTCGTAAGTCCCAAAGATTGATTACTACTAAATTCCAAACCTCAAATCCTTTTGACTTCAAATATTGTCTCATATTTTCTCTTCATGAGGAATAATTTGTTCCATCAAATAAGGGAGCTTCAATTGTGGAGAGAGCCATATGTCCACCCATTTCTTCAGGATATACCTTACAGTGGTTAAACTGTGCTGAAGGAACCCACTCCGATACAAATTGTTGAACACACCGCCCACACTAAGAGGGGGGGGTGAATTAGTGTGTGGACTATTCTAACTTTTCTTCTTCTTACAAGTTAGCAGTTAAAACATATTTGAACAGATTAAGAACAATCAAATCATAATCAGAATGGACACAAGAGACACCAGATGTTTGTTTAAGATTCTTTATAATTGATATGGATATAGTAATATGAATTTCCCAGCAAAAACTATTATGTATCAGCACCAAATGAAGTAAGGAGCACCAACTCCTCGAAGAGAACCAACTCTCAAGAGAGCACCAAATCTCAAGAAAGATCCAACTTTCCACAAGACCCATCTTGTTGATAGAATGTAGTGTATCCAACTAGAGTTCATTAAACTCTAGTAGTAGTGATCCATTATAGAATCAACTCTATCTCATGATCATAGGTATACTATAAATGTTCATCACCGCATTTCATCTTCTCTCTGAAATTTGTGCCTTCTTCACTTCTACATCTCTCTTATATTTGCATGGACCTCAGGTATAGATCTACCTCTTCTCTTCACAAACCACTCTTCATCCACAAGATCCCTTTCAAGTAAACCTATCATGGTTGTATTTATACTTGTTTATGCTCAAAAACATTTTAAGTTATTGACCCGACTTGTGCAACAAGTTATAACTAACTTGTTCATTTACAATAACTTTTGGGACCACTAGAGATCATCAATCTAGGTCTCCAATGTTACACATGGCATCCACTTTCCTTTCACAAATTGATCACAGACATGGATCGATTTCCTTCATCTCTATGATAACAAATATCGATGCTTCCTTCAAACCATGTTCATATGATCAATGGCGTAGAGCCAGAGGCTTAACAATTTAAATGATGCATTTCTTTCTGCCTTTCAAATCTCTTTACCATATGACCAATGAAGGTGACCTTACATGAGGCGAGACGAGTGCCTGAGTGCTTATCAATTCAACGACCACGATTCATCCTTCTGAAATGGACGATTATCGTAACTTTGACACTTCTCGCTTCGGGTTTTTGTGACTTCCAACCTTTCAAATATCTTGAATATAATATCGTCGAACATATTAGATGGTTCACATTATCTCACAGAACCGGATCAATGGTCATATTCGATTCTTACATCTATTCTTCATTGATTAATCCAACGGCTGGGACTTAATCAAGAAATGAGATGGATGGCCACCTTTTACTCCATGAATTCATCTATTATGATTACTCTATCCTTCCACTATATTTTTATCAATGGTTGGGAATGCAACCAAACATCAATTCAACAGTTGATATTTCCTTTGGTTCTTCGAACTTCGGATATTTCAAGTCTCAACCCCTTCTTTCCTATGTACGTCAATATTTCGGGGATGACAAACCGCTAATGCGTGTCCCTCTCGGATTGACGGTCGAGATCTCCTTTCGGTCTCCAGACTTCAGAGATTTCAAATCTCAACTCGTTATTTCTTCCAGAGTGATCACCTGTTCAGTCAATCATAAGACAGTGGAGACCGCTTATTGTTAGTGAACATTTCCACTTACACTATCCTTCCCCTGTAGTAGATCGATGACCGAGAATGCTCCCGAAGTGATCTTTAGATCAGACATCTCATGTCCACTTTGGGTCTTCAACATTCGAGACTTTGGGACTTTGGGCAAGTGCTAGTGGTAAAACTCTCGAAGAAAAACTCTCGAAGTGGCGTAACTTACTTGCATCACTTGATGACGTGTAATGATCTAAGAAGCTGGCACATGTCACTCCGATTTGTGATTTGCACGTACCTGAAATGTTGATTTCAACTTGACACTTGTCATTTTGTGACAGTGCCATGTGTCCTTGCTGACGTAGACTATTGATGTGATATGTCACAGTTTCTTGCTGATGTTGACATAGATCTCTCGGTGTGACACATGTTCATCTCCTTGATCTAACGGTCAGGATAGTATCTGAAGGGTATCTCAGATCAACGATTGAGAGTAACTTGGGAACTTCGTCCTTCGGGATTTCATGACTTTTGACATTTGAAACTCCCAAAGTGACATAACTTGCTTACGTCACTTATTGACATGGCATGAGCCAAATTCCTCTTGACTCTTGTCATAATTTTATTATGACATGTGTATTTGCTAACATGGTATACCACATATCCTTGCTAACATGGTCTTCCATATGCCCTTTTGCTGACGAGGTCTTATGACGTGGTCTACCACGTGTCCTTGTTGATGCGGTCTACCACATGTCCTTGATGCTATGGTATGCTGACCAACAACCCTAATCCAACAGTTCTCATATGTCCTCCAAATATGACGGTCCTTATTCATTTCGGATTTTTAGGCTTCGACTATTTCACATATCAAACTTTCTGGAGCATAACCTCCTCACAACTTTAGATCTGAACTAAACGTTGTTCGTTGATCATGAACTTAGATCAATGGCTCAATCAATTAGTGATGTAGCTCTTCTATCTTATCCTGTCCTTCCACTTTGAAATGATCCAACGGTTGATGAAAATTCACATTTTGGTAATTTCAAATCTCAGAGTTTCCAGAGCACAACCTCCTCACAACTTTAGACCCAAAACAAATGGTGTTCATTGATCAGGATATTAAATCAATGGTTTGATCTTTCTGCGATGAAACTTTGCTATCTTATCCTGTCCATCCACTCGAAATTGATCCGACAACTGATGATAATTCTCATAATCGAATTCTCAATCATTTTTCCCCACTTATCCTGTCCTTCCACTCATAATGGATCAAACGATTATTAAGATTCTTGAAGTAGATCCATGATCATAGATGATTGCAGAACCACAACTTGTGAGTGATTTAGCTCGTCACTCAAACTTCGTAGTTGGAAGTTGTCTGCTATTGGTGATTCAACCACAATCATCTATCTTTGAAGCTATAATATTAGATGGTCCTGACTAATTGCAGGATTGGAACTAGCACGATATTTAATTCTCCTTTCAATCTCCGTAATTCATCCCTGTTGTAGATTTGGTGATTGTGCATCTGACGATCAAGGTTTAATCTGACTCAAACTAGTTTTTTGTTAGATCAACCACAGTCATATTTCTTTGAAGCCATGAGATATGACGATCTAGATGGATTGTGGGATTGTAACTGGCGAGTAGTTTAATTCTCCTTCCAATATCCGCAATTTATTCCTGCCGTTGATATGGCTTGCATATGTGACGGTCACAATCCAACAGCTCATGGTAACTCATATGATTGTCGCTTGTTATATGAGATGATCAACCCCGTCAATGTCCTTGATTTGATGACTACTGATACTTCTCACATTTTCCTGTGCATTAATCGAATTCTCAATATTTCCATCAATCCCAACGATACTTATGAAATGTGCTTCTTCCTTCTGATCTTTGATCTTGATTCACTAACCCTCTTGAGATTTTATCATAGGAATATTGCTGATCCTATAGTGATAAAAAATAATCACGAATTTCTCCATCCTATCTCTGCATTTTCTAATGTATTGCGTTTTCCATTCTCATCTTTTGATCTTCATAATGTTCGCTCCTCCTTCTGAGATTACTCTTTCTATCTCTGCATACTGTTTGACATCTTCTAATAACTGATATACTTGTTGAAACCAATGAAAATCTCATATGTGGTAATTCATCATTAACAAGTGATCATCACATCGACTGTTGACATCAATGACAATATGTCCAACACTTCCTGAACTCTAACTTCTTCCTTTTTACTTATGGATTGATCTTTCCTGAACGTACAATCTATTAAACATGTTCCTCTTTTATTGATGGTACTACTGTGAATCCTGTGATCTATGGGACCTGGTCTTTATTCACCTTTTATTCTTGTTTTCCATTTCTTCTCCAAATCATCCTGTATCTAACATTTCATGTAGATTTCTCTTGATCTCGTACTATTGTCAATCCTTAAAGTATTCCTTTTGGGTGTCCTTCATTCATCTTCTTTTCATTTACTTTTTCTTTTTTTCTTCTCCATACTTTCTTATATTTGATATTGGTTTTATCTTTCATAAAAGTATCAATAATGCTTCTACAATCATGAGTTATGTGTTCATAGTTATGGAATTTGTAAAATTCAATGTTAAGTGGGGCCACATAATCATTTCTTGCTTGAACATTTCTTCGATATGCTCTGCAGTCTGTAAATTTATGTCCAAAGTTAGTACAATAAAAACTATAACCATAAAAGCAATTTTGATACCGGGGGGTAGATGATTTTCTCTGTGATGTAGTCCTTCTAAATTCATTCTTCAGTTGTTCACAATCTTCTTTTCTTCTAACTCCTTCATTATGGGTTAATCTTATTTGTTGTTTGAATGTGTAGAGTCTTCTTTTGTGGTCTTCTTCTTGAGTCCTCTACACTTCTATAATTTTTTTCTTCTGGAGATTGCATTCTTCCTTCTTCATTGAACCTTTAATGACTTCTACATAAGTCTCAAGATTCTCTTCACTCTTCCTTTGTAGCGACCTGTAGTGTTCCTCTTCAACTTTCATTTCAGATGGTGTAGATTTTTCTCTTTATTTAGTATTCGTATTGAGCTTGACGACTTTGACTCTTACTGTGACAACTTATTCTTCAAGCTTCTCAACCTCTTCTTCTTTCTTTATTATCTAAGACTTCATGATTTGTTTTGTTCTATTTTCTTCTTCAAGTTGGACCTTCAAGGTGATTATATCTTCTTCAAGTTTTCTTTCCATTGATTGAATTCTTCTTCAAGCTTATTTAAATCCTCATTTCTTTCCTTGAGATGATCTATCAATATATTCTCTTTCTTTTCTATGTCTTCCTTTTGTGCTACTATTTTGGCTTCCAAACACTCCTAATCCTCGAGACTTTCTTCAATCCTTATGGCTTCTTCTAGCTGATTTTTTAGCATTATGATCGTCTTCTCGACTTCTTTGGAGTTGGTGTTATGATATTCTTCTTTTTCCTTTAATTATTCCTAGAGTTACTTAATTTTCCTTTTTTCATTTTGTACACATTCCATTACACTAATAAATTCTTCTATGTAATTGACTTATGCCTTTTCACACTTTTCTTCTGAATCTTTCTGACATGATGAACATCTTTCTTCTTGTTCTATACCTGCATCTTCTTTGGAATTCTCTAACTCTGTGATGGAAGAGAAATAGAAATTATGTATCTTATCCCATAGTTCTTTTGCTGATAAAAATTTTCCCACTTTATCTTTTATTGAATCAGGTAATCCTTCTCTTACGAGGGAAAAACTCTTTATGGCCAGGGTAAACCACAACAAACAAGTATGACTGCAGAAATCATCTCAATTCCAACATATGATATATAAAAAAATGTTCAAGATAGGAAAGAGGCCTACATCGATCCAACATTTGATGATGTTCCATCATTGAGCACTTCGACCCAAAGCTTTATACCTACAACAAGTTCTCAAAAAACAAGAAGAGAAAGTATATAGTCATAATATAAAGGGGATAGCACATTAGAGAGCATAATCCATTAATAAACATTACAAACATGCCCATGGATAATAATCATATATTTGCACGATACCAATAGGATGGGAAAGGATTATTTCTATTAATAAATGATCAGTAGAAGTGATAACATTACAGATTTCTGTGTCGGCATGGTTCAAAACCAAGAAACCAATTTCCTTCCAACTGGGCCTCGACCACTGCAATCCTCCACCAAAGGCAAGCTCATGGAAGGGAGACAATGAAGTTCTCTCAGCAATAGGGATAGGGAAAGATATTGGGGGCTAAACATTGTGTTCATACTTGAAGAACAAAAGGATCCTGACTCAATATGAAGTAATTTCTCCATAGTAACTTTTCTCTTAAAGTTGAATGCTTTCTCCTCTTTTCCATAACTCAAAATTGTTCTTTTATAGCCTTCAAAATGCAACTGAAGGGCCGAGTCAAAACATTTCCAGTATATGGAAGGCCAAGGATCAGAGATCTCCTGTCGTGACATGGAAACCCAACTCCATTTTTGTATTTTTTGGAACAAATCCCGATGTACGCGGGCTGTAGTGGAGCAGCCTGTGTATACACATGTTGTATAGTATATAGGGCCCGTAAATGTGGAAAAATATGTATTTTTAGCTTTGGATTCATCAAAAAGGGATGACAAGTTTACATAGGGAAATGGAAAAAGGCCCTCTGTGCAAGATAAAAATGGTGAGGCAAAGATTTCTATAACAGATGCCCCCTAATGTGTGAGATCAAAGGAGTATCTGTGATGGCCAAAATAGATTATAAATAACCTAGAAGTGGAGAGGTAGAGAACCAACTGGACGAACTCAATTGCTCATTACATTTTGTACTAACTTTGCATACATGGCTGCCAAGAATACATTGCAAATCCATGTGAAAAATATACCACATAAGTTTCTGTGGCCATGAATAGGAAAACACAAATGTGGTTACATGAAAAAATATATCATCGTCACGAACAAGGCCCAGTGAAACCAGTCTCAAAACCGATCTAAAGATATATGTATACCATGGAGTACAATCTGATATCCCATTATCATTGAAGTCATATAGGTACCGGTCCAACGAAAAGGAAGCAACAACTCAAGAAAGTTGCAGCCACATAGTGATGTCTTCAAGTCTTCTACATTATCCGCCAAGGGTGCAAGTCTACATCATGTGAATAAAGGAGTTGAGTTTGAACACAATGAGACATTGTTTGATTACTCGTCATTGAGGTATACCATTAACAAATGCGAGACAACCTACCGATAATGAAAGTAGGTATCAAGGCACCGAGTACATTTCTAAAAGTGTGAATAAAGCAGTCGGTGTTGAACACTTGAGGAATCCATTGATCAGGAGACATTGATGTATTCCCATATGTTAATGGCAAGAGAGCCCACTAGTAATGACTGCAACCCTCAAGTTACTCATAAAAATATAGGTCCCATATCTAGAATAAATGAGATGAAGTCGATGGAAAGAGACCCACTAAAAGGAGAGCATTAAGGCATCTCTCATAAGTCAGCATGAGGAACAAAGAAGGAGCTTCATAATTTGGTGGAGATCGGACGAAGAACATGTTGATGAACTAACGACCCTGTGCATCTTTCATGTGTGCCAAATGAAAGAGGTACACAAAAAAGACCCTTTGAATAACAACCAATGATGACAACTACTGACAAAGGCGAGGAAACCACCAATAAGGCTAATGGCATCCAAGACACTGCCCGAATCCCAAAGTGTGAATAGATGTCTTGTCGTCGAACACAAGGGAAACCACCCAGTTAACGACCAATGATGAAATGTCATTTGTTGGGTTCAAGGTGACCTACCAATGATGAAAGTAGGGCCAGGGTGCATGATAAGACCATAGTATCATGTGATTCTGAGACATTGAGGGTATGGCTAACATGCAAAGTCAATATTTCTGAGGAATGGCCGACATAGGTTGTTAAACTTCCTTTGAACAAGAGCATGAGACATATGGTAGACTCCGACAGCATAGACCCAATGATGTGACTATTAGATGTAGAAGGCATAAATAATGTTCTCTATAGGTACTGGAAGAGTAACCAGTCGGTAAAGAAACTCTGTAATGAGATCAACTTCCTAAGGCCATGCTAAACCAAAAATTATAATGACACAGGGACTCAATAACTTTGTGCTCTATTCAAAGGCATCATGATTGCTACCAAATATAATATAGTACTCCCTTCCTGCCCATCTTTTCTTGTTTTTTCATAAAAAATGAATGTTATTATACAGAGGAGGAAATGAGTGTTGCAAGTAAGAAAAACTAGTTCCAGCAGTGGAACGTACCTATGCTCAATGCAAGGAAATGCATGTGGGAGATGGACACTCAAGGTGATGTTACCTCTAGGGTATAGGGTGTCAAATTGTGAAGGATATAAACAAGGCTCTTCTTGGTCGAGGATGAAAAAATTTCTTAGGCAACGGTTTATAACACAAAGAGAGAACCGACTAAAGGCTCAATACTGCAAGCGAGGGCATGAGATGCAATCACAACTTAACGCCAAAAAATATCCCTTTTTATGTCTTTCATTCTATTTGGTGTGAAAAAGGGGTAAACTTGTGCCAAATAGACATATTTTCAAAACCAATTTATGAGTGTGAAAAGGAAAAGTACACTCGACAATATTTTATGTTTTTGGTAACGAGTAAAAAAAGAGCTTAACTAATACTCATGACCTTTCAAATCCAATTTAAGAAGTGTGAAAGGGACAAATCACTCGACAATATTTTCATTTTTTTAGATGAGTCGGAAAATATTTTAACTAAGACTCATTTTTTGGGAGTCCACAGGGAATAAGGCCACATGTGCATGAGTGAGAAATGAGGCTCATCATAAATTCATGTATCAAGTTAGAATGGACTCCCAGTCCTAAGGGAAAAACTCAGCATGGACATCAAATGAAAAAGAAGATATAACTAGGGCACCCATGTTTGGTAAGTCTCTACCATTTATTAGCTACACTACTTATAGTAGACAAAAGGTTTTGTGTTGCAACAAATGGGTTCATACCTAAGGTGTAAAAAGAGGTAGTAGAAGGATAATGAAAAAATGAATGATGAAGTGGATACCTATCCTATATGCTAGGTTATGAAAATACCTGCCCAAGGTGATGAACGACCAATCATAATGTTGAAATATGCAAGAAAATTGAGTCAAAACTGTAAAATCCAGCTCAAAGCCACATTTATATTAGTCCATTAGGTGAATAAATGGCATGAAACTATATAAAGTGGTTAAAAATAACTTATAATAGTAATAAAATAAAAAAATACCATATCATTTTGATTTTTACCCAGATAGTGCAATTTAGACCAAAATACCTCTGAGATTCAAATGATGATTGAGGGAGAATCGGGCAATGAAATCATGAACCATCTGGATCAGGTAACTCTATATCTCATTGTCTTCAAATTCAGTGGATTACATTTTTGAATTAGGTTCCAAGTTTTTTGTTTTTGAGGGTGTAAATTATGAATTTTGGTGTATGAGGGTTGCCTTTGTTTAGGTCATGTTTATGAAGAAGTATACACCTCTATGTGAACCACATGGTGCGTATATGTAGCCATATACGCAATTGTATGCAAAGGAAGTTGTGTACAGGTACACAAATGACCAAAAAGAAGGGTTTTAACTCAAAAAATGATTTGTCTTTTGCAGAATGGTCCTTGAATGGAAAGAGAGAGAGAATGAGGAGGTAGATGCAGTTGTGGATCGATATATGGTGGCTCAAGAAACTCTAAAATGATGTGGCTTTTATAAGTTTTGGGATCTCAAAGGAATGAGGGCCCAAGTGAGGTTGTTGGAGATGTTGGTGGGTTACTAGGATCCTGATAGCGAAATCTTTATCCTCAATGGACAACCATAGATAATCGAAGTAGAGAAAATCTACTTCTTGACTGGTCTATCACGTCGAGGAGAGGTTGTAAACCTCAAGTCACGTGGAGCAAGGAGTGGGATGAATATCAAGGAGTATATTGATTCCCACTGTGTAGTGGGGACTCCCAAGGTGGGAAGTCAAATCCCTATCTGGGCAATAAATAATCTCAACCTGGAGATCATCATTCTTGTATTGACTAGGATTATAGGTTCAACTTCCTTGCACCAAGCATCAAGGTTTCTTATGTTTTATGCAGTAGAGTGTGCAAGACCCACTGCCTTTGACTGGTGTACCTCACTCCTAACCAATATGAAAGGTCAGTTGACAGAGTGAAAACAGGGGAGTAAGTGCAACTTCAGGTTTTCCTCTATTCTTCGCAGTTTATTTTTCAAGTAGGTTCCAGGGCTCGGACCTAGAGTGGATATCCTTCCTAGAGGAACACACAATCTAGCCATTGCACGGTTGTTGGTGTCTAAAGACGTCTTAAAAACAACCTTAGTTTAACATTAATTTATCAACCCGAGGATTCGTCTTTTATCTCAAGAATATCAACAAAGTCTATGCAGATAGCTTGTAGAGGCTAAAATTATGTATTTAAAGTAGATCTGAGTTTATCAACAATCAAGTTCCTCAAATGTTCACTTAAATATTAGGAAAATTAACGGAATTGAAATCTAATTAATAACATGCTATGTAATGAAAAGGAATTAACTAATCTGTCGAATTCATTTAACTGAAAAGAAGCAATTGAATCTAAGCAAAGACTTATAAAGTTAAATATCAACTACGAATCAAATTACTGGAAGGGAAATAACATTACTGGAAAGGAAATAGCGAATTACTATATCTATGAAAAGAAACAACAATTGTAGTCTAATCGAAAGATGCAGCAAATATAATTTACTGGAAGGAACAACAAATCTAACTTTAACGGAAAGGAACAACAATTTTAAACTAACTGAAAGGAACACCAATTGTAAATTAATTAAAAGAAACAACAATAGCGAATCTAAGTAAATGAAACAACGCATATGAAAATAGGAGGAACTATCAAGTAGAAAACTACAACAATGGATATCTGAGCAGGAATCATTCATACTCGAAGGAAATATCTACCCTTGGTATGAAAATATCATATTATCACACTTAGGCATTCATATTAACTATTGCAAAAGACTCTTAAATCATAAAACATAGATTAAACTGATACAATTACAAATCGAATAGTAACTCCTTCAGACTAGGTCCTTGGTCCTCAGAAGCACTGCTACTGGAAACTCGGTATGTAGAAATGGTAAAAATGCTCGAAGATTTTATTGATTCCATAACTGGTATAACATTTACAAAAACTTCTTGCGCAAAGCAATTGTAAATTATGAATACTTTAGATGCAATTCTTCCTATATCTTTTTCGGATATATTACCCTCTATATATTACAACAATTTAGGCAAATTAAGCCATCCTGAGGATCGAAAGATCCTCAGAATTGTTTTGCTATTATAAAATTACAATATAGAAACTCAATCATCTTCAAAACTACTTTGGTCCAAAAGTCCTCAACCTCCAATAGCTTATATATCTTCAAGATCTCCTTTTGCTATCTCAGGTTTGGCAATATTTATTCAATCCTATAGAAAAATCAAAACGATTCCAACCGTATTTTAGAATCTATTCAATATAATTTCAATAATGACGATAGGAGACATATTAACCCTTTCCTATCCTATTTATTTTTAATTAACTGAACATTCAATCAATATTACATCATGAAATGTAGAAATAAGGAAGATATTTGTACCTTTTCCATAACCCAAAATACCCCCGAGCTTACCTTCTTGCATGTCCTCATGCAAGCAAAGATTTCACATGTAAAGAAGTAAGGCTATAGGGAGGATAAGTAGGTTCACCAGGTATCCTAAGACCATTTTTACATTTGATCTCTCCAAAGGCAGCTTCCTCCCTTTTCCTATTGATCTGATAGTCTCTTTGATATTCTCCTGGAGGATACCAAAGAATAGGGGGGTTATATCTCCACCCAATCAAGGAAGGTCCCTCATCCAAGATCATTCTGGCATACCTTTCTACTTGAAAAGTGGATACAAAGAAATTTTAGTAACATAACGATTCCCTAACCCTAACTTCCTTTGGGGAGACATCCCATCTTAGATGAGCAACATGAAGAGATTCTTCCTTGAGTGCCCTAAAATAGGGTAGGCCTGATCGTACAACCTGTCGATGAGTGGGAGCCAAAGAGTCTGTCACCCCTTCCCTTTTCATGAATTTTTTGTGTTACATAATGGATGGAAAATATTTTGGGGGCTCTCCTCTGACCCAGAGATATATCCCAGTTTCTCTGTGCATAAAAGTCTTGTGGGATCTAGCCCATCTAATTGGGTTTTTAGTGAAAGATAGGAATGATTGAAACTATATGTGTCCCCAATAAATGGACTAGGGTTATCTTTTCTGTCATCTTCTAAGATGAAATTATGAAAGTTCAACTCACACAAGAAGTATTGTACCTTTTCTTCTTGTTCTTTGAATCATGAAATAAAATCAGAGACAGTAGTAAATGTAATCGGTTTACCTACTCTAAAAAAATTTATCCTCAATAATAGGTAACGTTCCAATAGGAATAAAATGTAATCTGTAGCAGGAGCCCTGTAGTTGATGACATCAGAGTAGACATCACAAATATCCTTGATTTTCTGCAAAGCTTTTTCAAATCGGTTTTGTATCTTCTTTATCTGTCCCTGTGAGCATCACCCGATGCAATGAGTGCTAAGTGGACTATTCAAATCATGAGAATTATTGGTCAGTTGCGACTAATACTCATGAATATGGGTCATAGATTAATGACTTACACTACGTAGTTAATCCCAAAAATAATATCTAATATCTTACTAGGCTATAGCTTAAATAATGAGAGTCGGGGGCTCTAGCGGGTAGTTCATAAGGCACAATATTTACTAAGGTTTTCAAATGGGGTAGCAAGCTAAGTGGATTTGATTGTGGGGAAAACTCCATGGTTAAGCACGCTTGAGCCAAAGTCTTCTTGGGATGGGTGACCACCGGGAAGTCTGATTACTGGGTGCAAGACCGGGAAGTGATGATTGATGCTATCACGATTCATTCGTTGGCTTCAATCCCATTTCTTCACCCACGAGCATCACCCGATGCAATGAGTTACTTCCCAAGTGGACTATTCAAATCATGAAATTATTGGTCAGTTGAGACTAAAACTCATGAATATGGGTCATATAATAAAGACTTACACTATAGAGTTAATCCCAAAAATAATATCTAATATCTTGCTGGAAACTATATGCTTGAATAATAATAAAAGAGTCAAGGGAGCTCTAGCTGAATAGTTCATAAAGGCACAATACTTTATAAGGTTTTGCAAATGGGGTAGCAAGCTAAGTGGAAAAGCGATTGTGAAGTACTCCACAGTTAAGCTTCATTGACGTCTTAAGGATGGGTGACCACTGAAGAGTCTTGGTTATCGGGTGCAAACCCAGAATGATTGATGCTATCGCGATTCATTTAAGTTGGCTTCAATCCCATTTTATTCACCATGTGAGCCCACCGATGCAATGAGTGCTAAGTGGACTATTCAAATCCTTAGAATTATTGGTCAGTTCGCGACTAATACTCAGATATGGGTCATAGATTAATAATACTTACACTCATGATTAATCCCAAAAATAATATCAATATCTTGCTTACCTTTGCGGAAGCCTCTATATGCTTAAATAATAGAAGTTAAGGGAGCTCTAATTGGGTAGGTATTTCATAAGGCACAATAGTTGCTAAGGTTTTGCAAATGGGGTAGCAAGCTAAAGTGGGCTTGATTGTGGGGAAAACTCTCCCACCAGTTAACTGCACTTGAGACAAAAGAATCTTGGGATGGGTGACCACTGGGAAGTCCTAGTTACGGTGCAAGCCCGAGGAAGTGATGATTGATGCTATGCGATTCATTTCATTGGCTTCAATCCAATTTCTTCCTGCCACAGTAGGCATCACGCGTCTTGATAGTGCTAAGTGGACTATTCAAAATCCCGAGAGTATTAGTGGAGTTGAAGCTAATACTCATGAATATGGGTCATAGATTAATGACTTATCACTCAGTTAATCCAAAATAATATCTAATATCTTGCCTCACGAGGAGCCTATATATGCTTAAATAATAAAGAGTCAAGGGGAGCTCCTATTTGGGTAGTTCATGAGCCTGATACTTGCTAAAGGTTTGCAAATGGGGTAGCAAGCTAAGTGGAGGCTTGATTAGTAAGGGGAAAACTCCACCGGTTAAAACTCCACTGAGAGAAGGCGTCTTGGGATGGGTGACCACATAAGAAGTCCTGGTTACCAGGTGCAAACCACGAAAGTGATGATTGATGCTATCACGATTCATTAGAACTGGCTTCAATCCATTCCTGCCACAATGAAGCATCACCCAGATGCAATGATTATGGAAGTGGACTATTCAAATCATAGGAATTATTGGTTAGTTGCGACTAATGCTCATGGATATGGTCATATATTAATGACTTACCCTACACAGTTAATCCAAAGCAATATCTAATATCTTACCTTTGCGAGCCCCTATATGCTTAAATGATTTTCACTTTCTGTTGCTGACATATTCTTTAGTTGTTTAACCACCTTTTGATGTTCAGCCATAATGACCATCTCATCTTTGTGTTGAGACAATGCTTGTTGGTCTTGTCCCAATTATTCTTTTAGCATATCAATGGTGAGGTATTTTGTGCTGGTGATATTCTTGATATTCTTTCACAGCCCCATTTCATCTCTAGATTGAGTTAATTCTAGTTGAACTTGCATTATCTATGTCTCCAATATATAAACAATAGAACTATTTTTCTAAGACTGTGATGCTTGATGCTCTTTCATTGTCATCATTTCGTTTATGTTTTGAATCAAGCTTTGTTGGGGCTGCATCAATTCTTCCTCCAATCTCCTAATGGTAGCATTTTGCTCAAAAAGTTGAGTTATTTCCTCTAATACCGAGGTGTATGTCTATACCTCAACATCAATTGTTTTTGTAGTTGTTATCATTTCTTGTGTTTCTAGAGGAATTACTTCCACATTCTGATTTGCTTCTACTTTTTCTCTTATTTCTTCAGGGTTTGTCTATGTCTCCACAAAATTTGTAGTGACTATTATTTTAGGAAGAGGATTTATTCCTTGCACTCCGGGCCTTTTGTTTTTCTTCCTTTTTTTTTTTTTTTTTTTTTTTTTTTTTTTTTTTTTTTTTTTCTTAATTCTTTAATAATTTCTTTGAGTTTTCCCATACTGCATTTTAATACCTCAACATTTTTAGCCTTTTTCTTCAAGATCTTGTTTTCCTTTTTAGTAAATGCACGTATTTTTGGAAGTCAGGCTTAATAATTTGGACTATCATTTGTCTCAATTTCGGGTTGAGGAAGTGGAGATGTCTAATGAGTGAGAAATTAGCCTCCTCTCTCTCTATCTCTTCAGTTCAGTTGGATCGTCATGACATAATTCAGGTTGTTCTAATTGTAAGGGTCTATTGGCCTCAATAATATTATCCCAGGTCACTTGATTTTGACGTAGTGTGTTATTTACTATCAATTTAACTAATCCATGATTGATAACAATAGGGTCCTTGGACTTCTATGTTATTAAAGGAAACTTCATGTAACATAGAATTCATAAATAAAAGTAGGAATGATCGCAACACCATTGTTTGAGTCATAGCAGTTTGAGGTGATGTGAAGTTTGAATTATGTCGTATCTTCCATCATAGGTGATCTATCTATGAATTACTCCTTCCAGTTCT
Source organism: Picea sitchensis (assembly GCA_010110895.2). Classification (NCBI taxonomy): domain Eukaryota; kingdom Viridiplantae; phylum Streptophyta; class Pinopsida; order Pinales; family Pinaceae; genus Picea; species Picea sitchensis. The sequence continues at coordinate 117,617 of SNQJ01S0017645.1, read as the reverse complement.
TTCCATGGTTTTCTAAGGGCACTGGGGTTATGTCCCTTTCCCTTCTTATCCAATTCTTCTCTAGGGTATACAAAGGATTCTATTCATAAGCATTTATATCTTATTTCCACTTGAATGCCGTGTTAGAACATTACCTCAACTACAGTTTCCAGAGTAAATTGAATTTGTATGTCTCGAACTATGGATATTTCTCCCAGTAAATTCTGAAAGAATTCAAGCACGACGTTCATATCATATCCTTGCAACTGATTAAAATACTCCACCCACCCCATACGGTGTAGGATTTGTCTTACCTTCTCTATAACCTGTAGTAAATTTGGCTCCCTACGCACATATCTACCACCCATTTTGTGAGAAAATGGAAACGACTGGCGTTCTTGGTTGCAGATTTGGTTAGACTAGTGATCTAAAATTGAAGAAGACTTGAAATACTTGAAATTATTTCTGATAGTAAAATGTTATGTGTTTAAAACAAAAGGATGGATTTTCAACACATAGATTAAGGGATTACCCATGCAAAATACACATAAACAACGACATAATCAATGAACATAGCATAAAACACAACAATTGATAGAGGAGTTCACCCCTCTCTTGGGCTACATCTCACGAGTCCGACTTCCAATGGATCATTATTATTAATTTCTCAAAAGTTATCAAAACATGTCTTACAATGCTCAAAGTGAAAAACAAAACGCTCCAATGGCTTCAGAGCGTCCTAAAACCCCTGTCTAGGCTCTTTAGGCACCTCAATCGGTTGAAAAAAACGAAGAAGTTAGGCATCCTAGAAGTCCCCCCCTTCAAACACTTGTTGTCTCTACATCCTACAAATTCCACCCACTTGTTGTGTGAACGGCTGCCACTTAATAAATAGCGTGAAACCAGGCACGAAAAGCGTGCCAATGGTGCAAGCGTGGGGCGGTTAAAGAGTGCGTCAACCCCTAACATGCTTTGGACACATGGGTCATATGACCTCGCGGTATGGAAAATAGGCTAACCGTTGTAACTCCCCCCTCTCCGGTCATGGTCATATGTAATAAACCATATGACCGAGTTCCATACATTTCCATGCCCATATGAAATGTGGCCACAAACCATATAACTGTGCGATTTTCCGTTTGAAAACATGTGTTAACTTCCCGCGCGTTTTTTACATATAGGCATGGTTATATATAACAATAAAACCATGGAGTTTTGGTTTAGCACTCCCATATGGTGGGATATATTATCAACAAAGGCTGAGATTGGGGAATGAAGCCGGGCAGTCCCCTACAAATTCATTACATGAAGATGCGGAATTCAAATATATTAAACACACCTAGTAATGACAAGAGACAAGTAAAGCGGTGTAGCGATTAGGCGGAGATGTTGTGAGGTTTATCGCGATTGAGGGAGTGGGGTCGAGACCCCCATGGACTCCAATACATTTTACATATAACAATCAATAATCTTTGGGGTGCCAAGTAGCTTATTCAACCATGATTGAATACATTGGCACCAATCACACCTTAAGCGTACCCAGGTGTTGACCTCTATTCGACCAATTGTCGTATACATGGTCACTACCATGTCGCCACGTAATGACCCCGTGTGAGCTTCTGCCCACATCATCACATGCGGACTGCTCACGGTCAACATCAAATTTTGTTTACTGTTTGACTTAATGAAAACGGTCGTATGTATCTCGGCTCCGATGTTAGGTTTGAGATGAAAGCAGGGATTCGTTTGGGTTTGCAATGACGAGGCCTAAGCTCTCATCCGGTTTGAAGCGATTACGAGAACTTTGAATTTTTGAACAGAATTTGATCCCCACGATCACTGCCTCCCCATTAAGGAAGATTACGGACCTCAAAGACTATTCCGATCTATGTGAAGATACGAGGGGTAAAGTTCCCTCACCCTTCAACCTCAATCCCACTTGTCTTTGCTTGGATTAGGTCCTTTAAAGACCAGCTTCGAGAAGATACTCCACATTTCCTGCGTTTTGAAGTTGGCTCCTTGTCAAGGATGGTGATAATACCTATGATTCTGGTAAGATACTGCGGAAGTCATCTATGGAAGGTGAACATTCTCCCTTGATCATCAATCAAAGGGGGGCTCATACAATCTTCAATTCTCAACATTAACAATTTGCATACATGCATATAGGAGGTAGAAATCTAAATAAAAGAAAGCATTTGTACCAATCTTATTCGATAATCTTGAAAGAAGGGACCGTATCGAATTGGTTTCAAATTTTACCTTCTCCTTTAAAGCCTCTCCTTGCTGATGTAAATCAAAACTTCATCTCCAACTTGGAAAATTTGTGATCAACCACGATGCTTCATGTGTCTTCACTTGGCGACTCTTTTCAAATTGCTCTTACCACGATGTATGTCGGTAAGATTTGTTCAATAATGGAACTTCTCTGCAATGTCATATTGTCCATCGACAACAATATCTTTCCAAAGATAAAATTTCAATGGACTTGGAAAATGGCAAAACTTGTCTTCAAATAAAGCGATGTTGTTATTAGAAGAAGAGTGCTTAGCTCGGTTAATGCGCTATGTTGAATGTAGTGTAAATGTTCATTAAAGTTTAGGATGCTTGTTGCGTATACGAAGATGCACTTGTGGTTACCACCTCTATCGACCATCGTTTGCGGATGAAAATAATAACTCTTTTAAGTTTAGTGTCCATGAGGTGCCCATAAACTCGACCAAAAACTTCAACAAATCGAGAATCGATCGATAATGGACTTAAAACTAATCCAAAATGCACCCAAACATTTTGAAGAACAACTATGCCATTTGATCTATTATTTACCCTCATAGTACAAAGTACGAAATACACATCTTTCTACAAAATGATCAGCCAACATAAAGATAATCATGACACGTATCGACATGAGTGACGACCACCAACAAATCAATGAATACTTAAAGAATTCGAGAAGGAGCTGGAAGTTAGATTAATACCAAAATCAACTTTCGATTGCTAGGTTTACTTACTAGCGAACATCCTCGAACATATATCGTAGTACTTTCATTAATATTGGGCGATTACCATTATCTTTGCAAATTATTATTTGTCTTGCCTACACCAAAATGGCCAGGCAATAAGAGAAGAATCGCGCTACTCTTTATAATGTTGATTCTTTCCCATGGAATACACAACACCAAGATGATACAAGTTATTATTATGCACATGATAATCAATTCTTCAACATGGACAGAGTGGCACAAAGAAGTTCATACTTCTTTAAAGTCATTTATCTAAAGCATATTATACATAGCACCAAATACGTTATAATTGCTCTCGCCAGAATAACCGGAAAACGCACTAATAATGAGCCTTGAAAGCATATCGTATTTTGTAAAAATGCCGCTTCTTATACCTGATGATCAAGTGAAACTATTGAAGAAACCTATCCATCTGAAGTCCCTAGCTTGATGTAGCTTTGTCTATGATTGTAAGTATTGCAAGGGTTGATGATCGATGTGAATAATTTTTATTTTTCCAACAAATAATTCTTCCATTTTTTTAACACTTTGAACCAATGCATACAATTCGCTGTCATAAATTAGGATAATTAATCGCGACATTAAACATCATCTGGAGATGAAAACAAGTTATTTACCATCTTGGAAACCAGCTGCTCCCATTGCATAATTGCATGCGATGCGGATTTCAAAAGGTTGTCTTAAATTTGGAAGTCACGAAAGCGATCTTTTCTTTCAAAGTATCAAAGGCATGTTGTTTCTTGCCTCCCCAATGGAAAACTTGCGTACTTGCCGATAGCTGGGTACAATGGATGAAAGAGTTGGCAATAAACTTCCTCAATATTAGGCGGCTCCCAAAAGAAACTTCTACCTCTGTCATTAGTGCGGATAGGTCAAATGACTTTAACTTTGGAGGATCAATTTTAAATGCCTCCTATATATATTTCGATAAATAAATTAGAGATTTTTTGTCAAATTCACATTTGGACAACAAAAAACAACTGTTCTTTCGAAAATATCGAAACTTGTTTCATGTGTATGCTCTTCTGAATTTGGTAAAGATCAAAATATCATCAAATGAATAATACTTACAAATCTATCGAGAAAAGATAGAAATCATTCATAACTCTCATGAGAAATGCGCGGAGTGCATTTAAAGTCAAAGGCAGCCTACATCAAATAAATAAATATGATTAGATCTTAGAAGTTGTCTTCCATGTGTCTCCTCAACAATCTTTGATCGTTGTTAAACACTCCTTAACTATAACTTAGTGAAATATTTGGCACAATGTTTTGAATTGATCGAGCATGATAATCAATTCTTGGAAGAGGATCATGATTTTTAATTGTTCCGTCCGATCTAAACACATGCATGCATTGTACCGTCTTTGCTGGAACTGTACCTGGTGGAGATCCACATGGCGAAGAACTCGGTACAATAACAGCTCGGTTGTTTTAATCTCATCATTTTCCATAGCCGACATTCTATACATGCAATGTTTTGGAAGTGGACAATCTTGTGGCAACTGAATTTCATGTTGGATTAGATCTTTTAGAGTGGCTTGTAGGTTTCTTTAAACGTAGTAAATAGCGATTAACAACTTCAAATAGATCAGATTTTAACTTTGCATGACAACCTTGGGCAGCTTAGTTCTCCAACATCATTTTAGGTTTGATCATTAGAGGGCAAAATTCTTACTAGCATTAACTAACCTCTTCATTTGCCCCACATTTATAATTGATGAAATTCATCTTCTTAGTGTGGGCTCTAACAATGTACTCAACCCCATATTTAAAACAAATGATACTTATTCTCAAGACGATAGAAAATAGCTTTCCTATCATACAAATGCAGACTTCCAACACAATACCACAAATATCCAATGGAGTAACATCAAGCTGGAGTACATCAGCGAAATTTAGGTGATAGAAAACCTAAGTTTACACTTCCCTTGTTACTTGTAACTTAGCATTATCATATCAACGGGAGGGTATGGCTTAGGATGTGGACTTGTTTGCAACAGAACAACTTAGCGATCTCTTGAGGAAAATAAGGTTTAGCGAGATCCGAGAATCAAATAAAGTGTCTCTATCTTAATGCTTTTGAAACAACTACACTATCGAAAGTTCAATTCGTTTTCTCTTGTTGAGTTACATTGACGTTATCATTACTTGAAGAGCTTGGTACTTGCAATAGAACCGTACCTTGAGTATTACATGGGTACGTGATCTTCGTTCATCCGCGAATCGAACTATCCGTTGAGCGATTAGCAGGTCTTTGACTTCCCTTTTGTTGTTGTTGTGGCGCAGGGTCTTTCTTCGAGGATAGGCTTCAACAATGGTCTTCATCATGGCCATTTTTGAACAATGTTTACATGTAAACCTTTCTCCCTCTTTCTTCACGGCAACATTCTTTACGCCCAGCCTTGAACTTCTTTTTTCCCTTGTATCCGTAGTTTAGATACTCTTGTTACCCTCATGTTATTACCGTTCCTTCTCTTGCTTCCGATAGGTAGCAGCGTACTATAAACTTCATCTAGATTCCGGAAGGATTAAACATGAGTATGGTATGTCTCAAATAACTAAAGTAAAGCCCCAATATATTTGAGCAAAGATTCCTGAGAAGACAAATCAACTCCCAAAACCAAATCTCTTCTCCCTAAAATTCACAGTAAAGCTTTGCACATTGTCCTTTAGCTTGTCTAAAATTCTACCATTCCATAGTTGCCTTTTGTTTATATGCCAATGGATAAAATTGTTTTAATTTTAATAATGAAATCATTCCAAGAAAAAAATTCTGATGCTTTTTCATATCCTCCCGGTCTTGGATTCCCACCAAATAAGTCCTGCACTATCCAATCTTAATGAAGTAAGCTGAATTTTGGTTTCATCATTTTTGAATTTTCTGTATTCTACAAAATACTTCAATTTGGCGGCATCAATTATCTAACTTCACCATTAACTTCTCCGTTGTATATTGGAAATTCAAATTTATATCAAGCTTTAATGAAAAAATTTGCGAAGGAGTCTTACCATGACCCTTTGGAGAAGAGGGTATCCAGGCGGTAGAACAAGAAGAAGAAGATGATGATGATGGAGGAGAGGGGTGGTGGAGAAACACCATTCCTCAATTCCGTCTGGAGTTTTGTCACCCTTGCCTCCCTTATGCATTGAAGGGTTGGAGCCTTCACCACAGCAATATGTTCCTTTCATCAAGATCTTCATCATCTCTCAGAAAGGCTGTCATGGATTTGAGAGATATGATGAAGATCTTTTTGGAACACGTTCATGACTTTCTGAATGAATAATGCTTGGTGAATGTCTCTGAAACTTGTGGTGATGAATCTTACGATTCCTCGCAATGGGATAAGAACGGCTCCTAGGTTGACGCCTTCCTCTGTGAGTTTCAGCTTGGAAGCGTCGGAAACAAAACTTGCAAACAATCAAGAGTCTTCAAAAACCTATGCTCGATACCAACTTGATCTAAAATTGAAGAAGACTTGAAATACTTGAAATTATTTGCAATGTAAATGTTATGTGTTTAAAGAAAAGGATCAGTTTGAAACACACAAATTAAAGGATTACTGAAAATACATGAATAGCGAACATAATCAATGAACATGAAAGCGACACAACAAATGTTAAAGGAGTTCATCCCTCTCTTGAGCTACATCTCTCGGTCCAGCTTCCAATGGATCGGTATTATTAATTTCTCAAAGTGATAAAAAACATGTATTACAATGCTCAAAGTGACAAAACGACTGCTCCAATGACTTCAGAACATCCAAAAAACCCACAATGCGGAAGCCTTCGATCGGTTGAAAAGCGAAGAAGTTAGGCCTCCTAGAAATCTCCCCCTTCAAAAGCATTGTCTATGCATCTACAAATTACCTTGTTGTGTACCTGGCACCTGCCGCAATAAATAAGCGTGAAAACCTAGCATCGGTAACTTGGCCAACAGTTAAACCATAGGAAGGGTAAGGAACACCATCCCCTAACCGCTTAGCACCTAGGCACATAGGGGTCATATGACCTGCGTACTATGGAAAATAATAGGCTAACCGTTGTAATCCCCGCTCAATCGCATGGTCGCTTATGTAACCCATATGAATGAGTTCCATACATTTCCGTGCCCATGTGAAATGTGGCCACAAACCATATAACCGCGCGTTTTTCTGTTTGAAAACATGTGTTAACTTCCCGGGCATTTTTTTTACACATAGGCATGGTTATATATAACAATAAAACCGCGGAGGTTTGGTTTAGCACTCCCATATGGTCACATATACTATCAACAAGACCATTAGATTGGAGCCAGACCCATCCCCTGCCATTCATTACGCAGATGCTGAATTCAAATATGGTAAACACACCTATATTAACAGGAACAAATAGTGATTAGCAATTCAGGCCGGATGTTAATGAAAGGTTTATCACGTTGATCCGAGGTTGAACTACGGACGCCAATACCACATTTTACATATAACAATCAACCAATGTTAGGGTGCCACGTGGCGGTATGGAATTAAATGCATAACTTAATCACACATAAAACTGTGCCACGTGTTGACCTCCCATTCGACCAATTGTCATGCAATAATTCACAGCCATATCACCACATGTACGGTCATCGACTGCATACATCATTTGGCAATACCGGACTATATGGGGTATCGGTCAACATCAATTTTTACGACGACAATGAATAGATCACTATATATCATCAACATCGGTTTGAGATGAAAGCGAGGGATTCCGTTGGGTTTGAAGCAAGCGAGGAATATATATCCGGTTTGGAAGTGATTAGAGCACTTTGAATTTTGAGTAAAATTTGATCCCTTGATCAAACAACGTGGAAAATATTAGAGAACAAAAAGTGTTTTGAAAATGGAATTATAATTTTTCATTTATTACAATTATTACTATCTTATCGAGAAGTGTGTATTTCCGATGAGAGAGAATATAGGTTGACCTTGACCATCAGCGTAGAAATGTAATGAGTGTAGGTATTTTCCAATGAGAGGTAATGATTGCACGGTCGTTGTCGATGGGGAATAATCATTAGTTTTCAATAAACATATTTAACAGGAATCATTAAACATTAGTCCTCTTTCGTGGGAATTTTTAATTTATTGTACCTATTCTAAATAATGGCACGAAGGATAAATGAGCCGAAATAAATTAAATTTCTTCATATTTTTGAAAATTTCCACGGGTCATAATGTTGTCACTTTTCCGAGTTTATTGAATATAGCCGAAATGATAACCCCATTATTGATTAAAGTAAATCTATAGACACACAGAAACTTGGTGTTTAAAGTAAACTTCCATACCATAGGTAGAATACCTTCCGTGACGTCCATAGCCTCGATAAAGGTTTCCTTTTAACCCTAAGATGAGCATGTATCCTTAATAAATTTTTAAATCTTATTTTCCCCAAAATACCACTATCCTAGTTTGGTAGCCAGATGGTGATGATGCCACTCACTAGATTATAACTAAAGTGAACAAGCCAACTCGTGATGACACCCCTTGTCCTTTGAGGAAAAAAATGTCAAGGCCATTTTCCACAGTGTGTGGTAGCCATATGGGAATGCCAATTATGTTATTACCCTATCCCTGGTGTGGTAGCCATATGGGAATGCCAATTATGTTATTACCCTATGATCATGGTAGGTTGGCTCATGATGAGACCCCCTATTATTTGTGGGAAGAGTTTATTAGTTATATATATATATATATATATATATATATAGGGTTCTATTAAGGGAGGCTCATCTACTCCTTAAGATTAAGGGGTGGCGTAAAGAAGTTTAAGGATGCCAAGTAAAAGTGTGCTTAAGACTCCTTATTATAATATAGAGGCGAACTATCATTCAAGTATATTTGTATGTATAAGGGAAAATAAACGAATTATGGTGGTTATAGATTATGAACAGTGTTTAAGATATTTTAGAGAGATTAATCCAAAAACAATTTGATAAGGTATGGAAGATAATCCAAAAAATAATGATAGATTATTGTGATGACAATTATAAATAATGTTGATGAAAATTATTTAGTGAAAGTCGTACCCCAAAGGAATGGATTAGCGTTTTATTAGCAATGTAGCGAAGGAACGGCGAAATGAACAACAAGTGCGCAAAAGGAACAACAAGTGTTCAAAAGGAACAACAGACGTGCAAAATGAACAACAATTTTTCAAAAGGAACAACAGGTGTGAAAAAGGAACAACAAGTGTGAAAAGGAACAATAGGCGTGCAAAAGGAACAACAAGTGTTCAAAAGGAACAACAGGCGCGCAAAAGGAACAACAAGTGTTCAAAAGGAAAAACAGGCTCGAAAAAGGAACAACAAGTGTTTAAAAGGAACAACAGGTGCACAAAAGGAACAACAACTGTTCATAGAGAACAACAGGCGTGCAAAAGGAACAACAAGTGTTCAAAAGGAACAAAACGTGTTCAAAAGAAATGATAGGTGCACAAAAGGAACAACAAGTCTCAAAAGGAAAAGCAGGCACACAATATTTTCCCAATTACTACTGCGAAAAAAAATGATGGATTTGTTTTCCATGAAATACAGGGTCTCTGTGACAAGATAAAGCAAGAGTTCAAAACATAAATGAGTGCTAATTTTGTTTGTTATAATTTTCTCAAGTGAATTTCATGAAATAAAAGAAAAAACTAGCGCAATAAGTTGTACAATAAAGATATATATAGTATGTACAATATCAACAAAAAATCATCCTTTATGGAGTTGGAGTGGCCGGGATACCTTCCCAGCTAGCCAAAATCTGAACTGTAGGGTGCTTACTTACTTCCTGGTAGAAATATTCTTTTGAAGGTGGTTGATGGTAAATTCGTAGCCGATGTCCATTGACCAGAAATGGAGATCCAGACCCATCGATGGTGCTTATAGTGACCATGCCATTTTCATGGACTTCATTAATTTCATATGGTCCCAGCCACCGTGTCTGTAATTTTCCCGAAAAATCCTGGAATCTGGAATCATAGAGAAGAGCCAAGTCACCTTTCTTAAATGATTTTTTCTTGATATGCTTGTCATGTCGGGTCGCTCTGTGTTGCTGAATAATAGTTGTGCACTCCACAACAGACATGCATGCTTCATCCAATTCGTTGAGTTGTTGAAGGCGTCATTTATGTGCTTCTGTAAGATCTAGTCCAATTTCCTGGGCCATCCTTAGGGTATTTATCTCAAACTCAATTGGGAATATGGGTTCTTTACCATAGACTAGGTGATAAGGAGAGTAGCGAGTAGTGTTACACCATGTTGTACAATAATCCCATAAGGCATTTGGGAGCTCGGTATCCCAATTCTATCAATTTGTTGAGTCAGTCTTTGTTAGGATTGTCTCCAGGACCTTCTTAGTGCTCTCTACTTGCTTGTTTTCCTATGGGTATTATGGAGAAGTAACCCTGTGCCTAATATGATAATTGTCTAAGGTGGCGGTGATTCTACGGTTGTAAATTGTGATCCCTCATCAATGATTACTTCTCTAGGTAGTCCATAGCATACAAATAATTTGAAAAGGAATTTGATGACTACTTCTTCTATTGCATTTTGTAAGGCTTCTTCATCTACCCATTTGGTCATGTAGTCCATCGCAATGACAATATAGGACTTTTGATATGACTTTGGGTTGAAGGGGCCATTGAAGTATAGTTCCCATATTTCAAATGGTTTTTTGACTACTTGTGCTTTTAGGGGCATTTCATCATCCTGCCATGGTTTTCCCATCCACTGACAATTGTCATAGGTCTAGACATATTTCTTTGCATCTCTGAATATTGAGGGCCATTAATAGCCCATCTGTAAAATTTTATGTCTAGTCCTGCGGTCTGCCAAATTCCCACCACAGGGCTCATCATGTCTTTCCTTTATTATATCGTATATTTATTCATCGCGTATGCATCTACGGATCTAGAGATCAACACCTGTGTGGAAGAGATATCCACCGATCCAAGTGAATTGTGCGCTATACTGGATAATCAATTTTCGTTCCCTTGATGATAAATTTGTCGGTAATTTCCCTTCTGCCAGATAATTTTCCACATTGGCGTACCAAGGTGGTTTTGTCACGATGACAAACAAATATTCATATGGAAATTGATCTTCAACTGTTAAGAAGTCATATGTTTTGGGTATGCGGGAGAGGAAGTCTGCGACAAGATTTTCTCTCCCAGGGCGATCTTTGATGGTGATTTCAATTCCTGCAATAATAATAAGCATCGAGTGACCCGTCCATTAGTGATCGATTTATTATCTAGGTACTTAATAGTTGAATGGTCAGTATACAGAAAAACATGATATCCTGTTATATAGTGACAAAATTTATTTATCGCATGTATAACAACTAGAAATTCTTTTTCTGTTACTGTATAGTTAATTTCATATGGAGAAAGATTCTTGCTAATAAAACAGATGGCATAGGGTTTCTTGTCCTCTTATTGTCCAAGGAAAACGCCTATGGATATATTAGATGCGTCGGTGGAGATGTGGAATGGTATTTTCGAATTCAGTCCCCTCAACACTGGTGTAGATGAGATCAACTTATTGAGTCCTGCAAATGCCACATCACACTTCTCAGTCCACTGAAACTCCATATTACCAGTCAAATCATGTAAAGGTGGAACGTTTTTTGAAATTTTTTCCATAAATCTACAATAGTATCTTGAAGCGCCAAGGAAACTGCATACCTCAGTTTGTGTGTGTGGTGTGGGTAAATTAAGAATTACCTTTATTTTTGTTGGATCTACTCTAATTCCATCTGCAAAAATATAATTTCCTAATACCACACCTTCCATCATCATCATGTTGCACTTTTTGTGGCTTAAACATAACTTGGTAGAAATGCACCGTTCTAGTACATTTTCCAGGTTATTTAGTGCTTGATCAAAGTCATCGCCATAGGGAGTGAAGTCATCCATGTAGACTTCAAGTACTTCACTGATCAGATCACTGAATATGCTCAAGATGGCCCTTTGGAATATGGTTGGAGCGTTACAAAGTCCAAAGGGTAATACTCTGTATGCAAAGGTACCCTAGGGGCATGTGAATGTAGTTTTGTTTTGATCTTCTGGGGTAATCTGGATATGATTGTAGCCACTAAAATCGTCTAGGAAAGAACATAATTGCTTCCCTGCCAAAGTATCCATGACCTGATCAATGAAAGGTAAGGGGAAGTGGTCCTTTTGAGTTGCTTTGTTAAGTTCCCTATAGTTGACACAGATCCTCCATTTCCCATTTTTCTTGTGGACGATCACTAATGGGGAAACCCACGGGCTATCTGAGATAGGATATATAAAATATGTGTCCACCAACTTTTGTAATTCTTCTTTGACGATATCCCTAAGATGGGGATTCAATGTTCAGTCTTCTTTCCGACTGTCGGATAGGTCAGGCATATTTTTCAATGTAAATGTGGTGTGTGCAGAGTTTTGGATCAATACCTTTCATATCAAAATACTCCCAGCCAAAATCTTGTTGGTATTTAGATAGGACTTGAATTAGATTTTGTTGTTGTTGCTCATCTAAATTGGCATTAATGTTCAGAGAATTCCCTGGTGTGATCTCGATGGATTTGTTGTTATGAACAGTGGTGGTCGGTATTTGTTGTTCCATTAAATCATCTAGTGAGTCTCTTTGTGCTTCACAATCTAAGACAGACTGGAGAATCTGGCATGTTGGATTACCCAGAACAACTGGGTTGTTAATATACCCATTGATTATGTCATCCTCAAGATGGTCCTTAAGTCTAAGAGATGCTTCCAGTCTGAGAGGGGCTCATAAATCCTTTTCTGGATATCGTGGCGGTGGAAATTGTGGATATATGAAAGTCGAGCTTGGCTTGGTTGGCAGATATAAGATTAAATTTTTTGTGACACCTCCTCTAGTGATTGTCATTTTCCCTGTTCGACATCCTATGTACGCATCCACTATTGCGAGCCATGGTCTGCCCAATATTAATGGATTCCCCTCAAGTCCACTTCTTGGGTTGATGATGAGGAAATCCACTGGATATTCCCAAGAGTTGACTGAGATTGCTATATCATGTAGCGTGCCGACTAGTCTAACCATTGATCGATCATCCAATTGTAGCATAATTTGGGTGGGTTCGAAAGAATCAAAACCCAGGATGTTACAGGTTTCCATAGTCAGGATGTTGATGGCCACCCCTAAATCAACTAGGGTGTTTGGGAAAGAACAACCCTAGATCTAAACTGTTACTATGGGATTCCCTAGATCTGCATATTTTACTAGTTCTTGTCTACCTAGAATTAGATCAGACAAGGCTCCTACTACACGAACTTTTGATGATGATTTTTTTATTTTCCTAACAGGCTTCCTTCCACATAGTTCCTTGATTGTCTTTGCATATATCAAAATGTCTTATAGATCCTGCAGGAGTGGAATTTTGACATATAAATTCTTGAGTTCCCCTACAATGTCAAAGTTAGGATATATGGCAAGTTTCGATATCATCGATCTTTCAAGTAACGAAGGAGGAAGAGTTGTATTCTTATCAAGATCCTGTGATTCAACTGTGTTTCCTCCCATCTCTGTTTCTTTGGTTATATGCACAGTCGAGGGTGTTATTGATGGTTGTTTATCCTTTTCATCCTCCTGCTCTTGGAAAGCATTATTTTCTTCAGGAGAGACTATATGCTCTGATCTCAACCTAAGTTCATTGCACCCTACCGAGTTAATTTCCCCTTCTTCATTTTCCATAATCCGAACTAGTTGAGCTGGTCTATTATTGGGCTTTGGGTGGGGTTGGGCTAGAAATTGAGGGAGAAATTACGATTGGGGGTTTTGGGGAAGTTTGAGTGGAGCCTGCAACATGGGTTGGGTTTGAGGGGCCATCCCCATGGGTTGATTGTTTATCCCCATGGGGCGCTGCCAATTCTGGTTCAAGTTTGGGTTTTGGGTAGTAGTATTGGGCCACTGCGAAGGGTAGGGGTTGTTATTTAAGTTTTTCTAGGATGGGGTGGGTTATTGTGAGTTGGGCCAGGTGGAACTTATAGTTGGTTGATTATGCCAGATGGGATTTCCAGCAGGCTAGGTCGGCCAAATGGGATTTGCAGGTGGGTATTGTTGGGGCTGTCAATTTTGATTGGTAAATGGTTGGCCCTACCATGCATTACCAGAATTTTCCTTCTAGATATAATGTCCAGAGAAGAAAGAGGAAGGGTCATGTAGTGCACCTAGAGGCCGAGTTTTCCATTGGCGATGTTGTCCCATCAGATATAATGGCTTTGTTTCTTCTTCTTCTTCTCTAAATATAACTTTCAGTCTAGGGAGTGATGGGCATTGCTCCATTGCATGATCCTTGGCACAAATATCACAAACCCAAACCACATCCAAAGGGAATTCCCTTGAACCATGTTTGTTTCTACATCTGTGGAAAAAGATGGCTAGAGTCCGTTCTGTTTCTTCTTGTTTTTTTTTGTCCTGCAATACATCCAATTGTGTGGCCGGAGTGATCAAAATATCTGTTTTAAAATTTTCTAAGAGATTACCAACTTCAGCTGTGTAACACCCCCGCTGGTAATATTGCTATTTCTGGTGAGGGGAGTTCGCATCCCTGATCTGGTTCGTGTACTTCCTCATGAGCACCTGATGCACAGTAGGACAATGTTATAATAATTTTCTTGATAAATATCACCCTTCCCCATTAAATTTAATGTTTCTACCCATTCGTATTTCATTCCTTTTATCAAAGTGGCTTTGAGCACTTCACCTGGTACTGAACCATAAGGATATCTCTTCAAGTTATATTAGAACCTTTCAACATATTCTTCCAATGTCTCATTTTCTTCTGCAGTCATTTGAAAATTTTCATCTTTTAGGTCCCTAGTCCTACAATAATCCTGGTATTTTGTTAAGAAGGCATTTTTTATCTCATCCCATGAGTTTATAGTTCCACCTCCCAATCCCATAAACCAGTGTAAAGATGCTCCTTTCAAATTGGAGGGGAATAGTTTTAATTTTTGAGATTCAGAGGTGTAATCATATCCTCTACATAAGACATCAAATTCGAATAACAATGCGTCCAGATCTTCTAAGATCAGTTCATGGAAGGCTGGCAGGTTCTCTAGGGAGATTTATTTCATGGGAGCATTGGCCATTAGATCAACTATTAGATACTCCAATGTGGAATTCTGGGGAATTTGTTGATTTGGTTGTGCCATTTGATAAAAAATGTATCAGAAATCTTCAGGAATTTCTCGATACGAGTGTTCTATTTGAGGTGGTTGATTATTTGATTCCCTAGGGGATTTGATTCCACTTCCTCTATCTAGGATTTTGGGTATTCCTTCCCATTTTATAGGATATTTGGGATCAGGGGGCAGTGATGGGTTTGTCTTGGCAACCCTGTCGATTTCTCCTTATCCTTCCTCTATATTATGAGAATTTCACTCTTCTAAAGGGGTGAGTGGTGGGAGGTCTGTACTTTGAAATATTTTCTCAGTCCCTTCAGTTTTACTATGAACCTCAACGTGGGTTGTAACTGGTGAAACTCCTTGATGAGGGATTCAGGTAGATCTTCTCCTAATTCCAACCGAAGACTGACATTCATCTTTTCAGATGATGTCGTCTATGAAAGTGCTTCTCCCAGGGAGCACCGAGCCCTGGGGTTTGGTATTTTTTTGTGGGGGTTTTGGTTTTTCAAGGTCGTTCTTCTTAGTCATGCACACTTCACACAGAAAAGAAAAAAAATCGAAAAAAAAAAATCACTTATGTAACCTCTTATGTGTCAACTGGGGGTAGGCATTGTCATAAGCATTTTACTTATTGCCTGCATAGGTTCTTACCTTTCATCTTCAATACCTTGTCCTCAGAGACACAACCTATGCTACCTTTGACATTCTCCCCGACAATGACGCCAACATGTTGGTTTCTAAAGATGTCTTAAAAACAACCTTAGTTTAACATTAATGTATCAACCGAAGGATTCGTCTTTTATGTCAAGAATATCAGCAAAGTCTATGCAAATATCTTGTAGAGGCTAAAATCATATACTTAAATCAGATATGAGTTTATCAACAATCAAGTTTCTCAAATGTTCACTTAAAGATTATGAAAACTAATGGAATTGAAATCTAATTACTAACATGTTGTGTAATAAAAAGGAATTAACTAATCTGTCGAATTCATTTAACTGAAAAGCAACAATTGAATCTAAGAAAAGACTTGTAAAGTTAACTATCAACTATGAATCAAATTACTAGAAAGGAAATCACATTACTTGAAAGGAAATAGTGAATTACTCTATCTGTGCAAAGAAACAACATTTGTAGTCTAATCGAAAGATGCAACAAATATAACTTTACTGGAAGGAACAACAACTCTAACTTTAATGAAAAGAAATGACAATTGTAAACTAACTGAAAGGAACAACAATTGTAAATTAATTAAAAGGAACAATAATAGAGAATCTAAGTAAATGAAACAACCCATATGAAAATATGAGGAACTGTCAAGTAGCAAACTACAACAATGGAGATTTGAGGAACAATCATTAATACTCGAAGGAAGTATCTACCATTGGTATGAAAATAGCATATTAGCACACTTAGGCATTCATATTAACTATTGCAAAAGAAACTTAAATCATAAAACAAAGATTAAACTGATACAATTACAGATCGAATAGTAACTCCTTCAAACTGGGCCCTTGGTCCTTAGAAGCACTGCTACTGGAAACTCAGTATGTAGAAATGGTAAAAATGATCGAAGCTTTTATTGATTCCATAGATGGTATAACATTTACAAAAACTACTTGTGCAGAGCAATTCTAAATTCCGAATACTTTAGATGCAATTCTTCCTATACCCTTTTTAGATATATTACCCTCTATATATTACAACAATCTGGGAAAATTAATCCATCCCGAGGATCGAGAGATCCTCAGTATTTCTTTGCTATTATAAAATTACAATATAGAAACTCAATCATCTTCAAAACTACATTGTGCCAAAAGTCCTCAACCTCCAATAGCTTATATATCTTCAAGATCTCCTTTTTCTATCTTGGTTTTGGCAATATTTATTCAATCATGTAGCAAAATCAAAACAATTCCAACCGTATTTTAGAATCTATTCAATATAATTTCAATAATGACAATAGAAGACAAATTAACCATTTCCTATCCTATTTATTCCTAATTAACTGAAAAGTCAATCAAGATTACATCATGAACTGTAGAAATAAGAAAGATATTCGTACCTTTTTCATAACCCAACAGTGGTGGAACGAGGTCATCATCTAGTAGGGGGGATGTAGGGTTCCAACACCCTACAACGATGATTTTTTATTCTGGTGGCAGAGGCAAGTCATTGTGTTATCACCTTAACAATTTTCATATCGGGATCTAAAAATTTCTGAAATTTAGCGAGATGCTATACCATAGTAAGGCGTGATAGTTTAGGGTGCTCGGATATATCCCGTGGCATAAGAAAAAATATAGTGGAGGTGAGAAGGGAGTATCTCTATGGACCATTGATTTTGAAGAACCCCAGATCCATGGTCGAGGCTCACATTGGACCGACAAATAGCACGAAACTTAACGTCGCAAAGGAAGACCAGGAAAAACCATTATGGTTTTGATGGGGAATGTGTGGCGCTCTTACATACGCATCAAGGAAGACAACGGATTGTCCGAAACCACTTTTCCTATGGCCCCAATTTCATGTGGTTCAAAATTTCACATCAATAACTCGTGGGAAGGATGGCAGTTGGTCAAATCACCCCACATCACTAGTCCAGGTACTTTCCTAGATGACGTATCAAAAGTACGCCATTGCATAAATAACTCGAGGCTCATCATCCGAAGTACATTGATGAAGCATGTAACACCAACATATTGTGACAGTAATTGATGATTAAAATACAAAAACCATCAAATCCTAGATATGAAATCATTTTATCCTATTCTAGCAAATTGCCATCTTATGCGTAAGAAAAACAAGCTTGACCTATGTTGATTTCCTTAGTTCTGTAAATTCAAAGGGTGGCCAAATCAAGGTATCTGCAAAGTCCAAAAGGTATGGATAATACTCATCAAATGGTTCCTGGCACGACTAGGTTCTCAACTAATGTACCAAGCAGGTCAATAAGTAAGAAAGAAAGATGGGTCTTACAAATACTGGCAACTAAATTTCATACCGAACCTGTAACTGAGACAGAGTTGGGATTCAAACTAAACCACGTTATGAGGGATATCGTCATAAATGAACATGCGGACAACACCTACCATGCAGCCACAAAGAGGAAGCAGAGCTAAAGGTGGAGGACAGAGGCCAAAATCGAGATGATAGAGAGCGTCAGAGAAAATCTTGCTTGGTTGAATACCCTGGAAGAGGAAAGATGAGGTAAATCCTCAGGTAAATTTAGGTGTATTTCAGAAAGTTTTGGATAGATGGTGGCTTAAGAAAAGGGAGTCCTAATATGAAAAACCGGCTACTAACGGTCCCTTTAAATAGTATAATTGTTCTTCCTTTTTGTAACTTGTATCTATTTTAGAATTATGAGGAAGTCGGAACRTTTTAAATTCCACATGAAATTCCTCTATATATGCTTGGCCTTATGAGTATAGAAACATGGAGAAAGGAGGAGCCTTCCCTCTGTGCAGGAAAACTTTGTAAATCTCTGGGGCTGGAATTAATACATGGATGCAAAAGTAGATTTTGGACTTTTTAGTAAAAGATTCTAACTGGCAGTGTTATGAGTCTCGTTTTCTGCCATAGTGTGTGATTCTTGTATTCTACATTTCATTTTTCTTTCCTCTGTCTAAATTGAGAAATTAAAATTACAAAATTCATTATTCAATGCTCTTAGCTTGGTGATTTAGACTATGTTTATCTCTTCTAAACCATTTCAGAATTCATTACTATAATGCTCTGATAATAGTTGTGTGTTTCTTTCCTTCTCACACCATCTAATTTTTCAAGCATAAACTCATAAGTCACTTCCTCATTTATCCTTTTCCTCTTAATTGTTTTCATGATTTGGAAATGCATCCTACATTCTTGACCCCATAGCCCAAAGGTTATATCTAGCTCTTCAAAAATTCTATTAAAAATCCCCAAAACAAACTGAATCTATCCCCCGTCTTCCATAGATATATCAATTGACATGAGAGAGCCTTCTCTGAGTTGAGCAGGCTAGTGCCTCAACTCTAAAGATGGTTGAAACAGTTACCTATGTTGTTTGTCTATTCAGCCAGACAAAATTTACAAAGTGCTAACACATTTCTCTAGACGACTATCCCTATGTGGGGATTGATTTCATAGGAGATCCATATATGCCTCTTCCACCAAGGGTATCCTACAGTGACATAGGTAAAATGTTTTTAAATATTTCATTTTTTTGTATTTTTGCATTTAAGGAACAAAAACATTTTTTGGATGGTGTTTAAATATTAACTAGACACTTGTGTAATCACATATGTGGGTCCATTATGGCCAGACAGATTTCTTCGACATAGATGGAGTAACTGGGGATATGAGGCGATGGGAGGAGAAGCAGAGAGAGTCTTACAAAATGTGCAGGGCAACCTATCTCGTTTGACACAGAGGATTCCAATGGTTCAGGTAGATGATCTACCTGAAGCCATTCAGTGATAGGTGGTTGGTGTACCTAGAGCATGGGTACAACTCTTCTGACCTCTCATAAACACCATGGTTTTCTACCATGACACACATTTGACACCACATGCATAGGTGTTGTGGGATATGTATATTGGTTGTATATGTGTATTGAGGGTTTTATTCCCAATTTTGTAATATTAACACCATATTTTGAACTATATAAAAAGAGATCTTCGGCTTTACTTATATCTTACAATGTGTACATTGATGAGAAAGTTTTATTTTATTATAATATGAAATTATGAAAGTACAACTCACATAGGAAGTATTGTACCTATTCTTCCTGTTCTTTGAATCATGAAATAAAATCAGAGATAGTAGTAAATGTAATCGGTTTACCTACTCTGACAAATTTTATCCTCAACAGTAGGTAACGTTCCAACAGGAATAAAATGTAATTTGTAGTAGGAGCCCTGCAGTTGATGACATCATAGCAGACATCACAAATATCCTTGATTTTCTACAAAGATTTTTCAAATCGGTTTTGTATCTTCTTTATCTGTCCCTGAGCCTTGGTTAACTTAGCATGATTTTCACTTTTTGTTGCTGACATTTTCTTCAGTTGTTTAACCACCTTTTGATGTTCAGCCATAGTGACCATCTCATCTTTGTGTTGAGCCAATTCTTATTGGGATTGTCCCAGTTCTTCCTTTAGCCTATCAATGGTGGTATTCTGTGCCTGAGACTGATATTCTTGATATTCTTTCATAGCCCCCATTTCATCTCTAGATTGAGTTAATTCTTGTTGAACTTGCATTAGCTATGTATCCAATATATCAACAATAGAACTATTCTTCTAAGACTGTGATGCTTGATGATCTATCATTGTCATCATTTCATTTCTGTTTTGAATCAAGCTTTGTTGGGACTGCATCAATCCTTCCTCCAATCTCCTAATGATAGCATTATGCTCCAAGAATTGAATTGTTTCTTCTGGGACATGGGTATCTGTCTGTACCTCAACATCAATTGTTTCTATAGTTGTTATCATTTCTTGTGTTTCTAAAGGAATTACTTCCACATTCTGAGTTGCTTCTACCTCTTCTCTTATTTCTTCAGGGTTTGTCTATATCTCCACAAAATTTGTAGTGACTATTATTTTAGGAAGAGGATTTATTCCTTGCACTCTGGGCCTTTTTTTTTTCTTTCTTTTGTGGGCCTTATCTTCTTTTTCTAGCTTCTTCCTTAATTCTTTAATAATTTCTTTGAGTTTTCCCACCTTCTATTTTAATACCTCAACCTTTTTAGCCTTTTTCTTCAAGAGCTTGTTTTCCTTTTTTTCTTTAATGCCTATGTTTTTGAAGTCTGGGCTTCTGTAATTTGGACATCATCTATCTCAATTTTGGGTTGAGGAGGTGGAATGTCTAATTGAGTAGTGGCCTCCTCTTTATGTATCTCTTCAATTCCCTGTGGTGGATCCTCATGACATAATTCAGGTTGTTCTAGTTGTAGAGGTCTATTGGCCTCAATAATATTATCCCAAGTCACTTGAGTTTGTCTTAGTGCATTATTTACTATCAATTTAACTAATCCATGGTGACTGATAACAATAACAGGGTCCTTGGACTTCTACGTTATTAAGGAAACTTCATGTAACATGGCATTCATAAATAAAGGTAGATTGATCACTAATCATTGTTTGAGTACCGCCAACAGTTTGAGGTGACGTGGTCGGATTATGTCGTATCATCCATCACAGGTGATGTATCTCTGAATTACTCCTTCTAGTTATTTCCATGGTTCACTAAGGGCACAGGGGTTATGTCCCTTTCCCTTCTTATCCAATTCTTCTCCAGGGTCTATGAAGGATTCTACAGCTTCCTTAAGCATTTTATATCTTATTGTCCACTGAATTCCCATGTTAGGGAGGCCTGTTACCTCAACTACAGTTTCCAGAGTAACTTGAATTTGTATGTCTCGAACTATGGATATTTGTCCCTGCAAATTCAGAAAGACTTCAAGCCCGACATTTGTATCATATCCTTGCAAACGGTTAAAAATACTTTGTTCACCCCATATGGTGTAGGATTTCTCTTGCCTGGTCTGTAACCTGTAGTAATTTTGGCTCCCTGCGCACACTTCTACCACCCATTTTTGTGAGAAAATGAGAACGACTATCATTCTTGGTTGCATATTTGGTTAGACCAGCGTAGAGAAAATATTATCGAAAATAGAAAATATTAAAGAACAACAAGTGTTTTGAAAATGGAATTATAAGTTTTCATTTATTACAATTAGTATTATCTTATCGAGAAGTGTGTCGAGCATCCACTCCCCTCATTACTATATAGGTTGACCTCAACCATCAACATAGGGGAATTTAATGAGTGTAGGTATTTCCGATGAGAGATAATAATTGCACTGCCGCCGATGGGGAATAATCATTAGTTTTCGATCAACATATTTAACGGTAATCATTAAAAATTAGTCCTCTTTCGTGGGAATTTTGAATTTATTATACCTATACTAAAAAATGTTTGAAGGATAAATAAGCCGAAATAAATTAAATTTCTTCATTTTTTTTGAAAAATTCCACAGGTCATAATGTTGTTACTTTTCCGAGTTTATTGAATATAGCCGAAATGATAGCCCCATTATTGAGTAAATTAAATCTGTAGACACACATAAACTTGGTGTTTAAGGTAAACTTCCATACCACAGGCAGAGCCACTGCCTCCAGTAGGTGTCCATAGCCTCGATAAAGGTTTCCTTTTAACCCTAAGATGAGCCTGTATCCTTAATAAATTTTTAAATCTTCTTTTCCCCAAAAGACCACTATCCTATTTTGGTAGCCAAATGGTGATAATGCCACTCACTAGATTATAACTAAAGTGAACAAGCCATCTCGTGATGACACCCCTTATCCTTTGAGGGAAAAAAATGTCAAAGGCCATTGCCCTGGTGTGGTAGCCATAGTGGGAATGCCAGTTATGTTATTACCCTATGATCATGGTAGGTTGGCTCATGATGAGACCCCCTATTATTTGTGGGAAGAGTTTATTAGTTATATATATATATATATATATATATATATATATATATGGTTCTATTAAGGGAGGCTCATCTACTCCTTAAGATTAAGGGGTGGCGTAAAGAAGTTTAATGATGCAAAGTAAAAGTGTGCTTAAGACACCTTATTATAATATAGAGGCACACTATCATTCAAGTATATTTGTATGTATAAGGGAAAATAAACGAATTATGGTGGTTACAGATTATGAATAGGGTTTAAGATATTTTAGAGAGATTAATCCAAAAACAATTTGATAAGGTATGGAAGATAATCCAAAAAATAATGATAGATCGTTGTGATGACAATTATAAATAATGTTGATGAAAATTATTTAGTGAAAGTTGTACCCCAAAGGAATGGATTAGCATTTTATCAGCAATGTAGGGAAGGAACGATGGAATGAACAACAGGTGCGCAAAAGGAACAACAAGTTTTCAAAAGGAACAACAAACACGCAAAATGAACAACAATTTTTCAAAAGGAACAATAGGTGTGCAAAAGGAACATCAAGTGTTCAAAAGGAACAACATGCACGCAAAAGAAACAACAAATGTTCAAAAGGAACAACAAGTGCGCAAAAGGAACAAAAAGTGTTCAAAAGGAACAATAGGCACGCAAAAGGAACAACAAGTGTTCAAAAGGAACAACAGGAGCACAAAAGGAACAACAAGTGTTCAAAAGGAACAAAAAGCGTGCAAAAGGTACAACAAGTGTTCAAAAGGAACAACAAGTGTTCCAAAGAAACAATATGCGCACAAAAGGAACAACAATTGTCAAAAGGAAAAGCAGGCACACAATATTTTCCTGATTACTGCTGTGAAAAAAAATGATGGATTTGTTTTCCATGAAATACAGGGTCTCTGTGACAAGATAAATCAAGAGTTTGGAACAGAAATGAGTGCTAATTTTGTTCGTTATAATTTTCTCAAGTGAATTTCATGAAATAAAAGAAAAAACTAACAACACAATAAGTTGTACAAGAAAGATATATATAGTATGTACAATATCAACAAAAAATCATCCTTTATGGATTTGGAGTGGCTAGGATACCTTCCCAGCCAACCAAAATATGAATGGTAGGGTCCTTACTTACTTCCTGGTAATAATATTCTTTTGAAGGCAGTTGATGGTAAAGTTCTAGCCGATGTCCATTGATCAGAAATGGAGATCTAGACCTATCCATGGTGCTTATAGTGACCATGCCATTTTCATGGACTTCATTAATTTCATATGGTCCCAGCCACCATGTCTGTAATTTTCCCAAAAAATCCTGGAATCTGGAATCATAGAGAAGATCCCAGTCACCTTTCTTAAATGTTTTTTTCTTGATATGCTTGTCATGCCAGGTCACTCTGTGTTGCTGAATAACAGTTGTGCGCTCCACAGCAGACAGGTGTGCTTCATCCAATTCGTTGAGTTTCTGAAGGCATCGTTTATGTGCTTCTGTAAGATCTAGTCCAATTTCCTGGGCCATTATTAGGGCCTTTATCTCAAACTCAATTGGGAATATGGGTTCCTTACCATAGACTAGGTGATAAGGAGAGTAGCTAGTAGTGTTACGCCATGTTGTACAATAAGCCCATAAGGCATTTGGGAGCTCAGTATCCCAATTCTGTCAATTTGTTGAGTCAGTCTTTGTTAGGATTGTCTCCAGGACCTTCTTAGTGCTCTGTACTTTCCTGTTTGCCTGTGGGTGGTATGGAGAAGTAACCCTGTGCTTAATAGGATAATTGTCTAGGGTGGCGGTGATTCTATGGTTGTAAATTTTGATCCCCCATCAATGATTACTTCTCTAGGTAGTCCATAGAATACAAATAATTTTAAAAGGAATATGATGACTACTTCTTCTATTTCATTTTGTAAGGCTTCTTCATCTACCCATTTGGTCATGTAGTCCATCGCAATGAGAATATAGGCCTTCTGATATGACTTTGGGTTGAAGGGTTCAATGAAGTATAGTGCCCATCTTTCAAATGGTTTTGTGACTACTTGTTCTTTCAGGGGAATTTCATCATCCTGCCATGGTTTTCCCATCCACTGAC
This sequence comes from Picea sitchensis, assembly GCA_010110895.2. Taxonomy (NCBI): domain Eukaryota; kingdom Viridiplantae; phylum Streptophyta; class Pinopsida; order Pinales; family Pinaceae; genus Picea; species Picea sitchensis. The sequence goes on along the minus strand of SNQJ01S0017645.1, from coordinate 92,909 downwards.
AATTGTCGTAGGTCTGGACATATTTCTTTGCATCTCTGAATATTGAGGGCCATTAATAGCCCATCTGTAAAAATTTATGTCTAGTCCTGCAGTCTGCAAAATGACCACCACAGGGCTCATCATGTCATGTCTTTAGTATATCGTATATTTATTCATCGCGTACGCATTTGCGGATCTAGAGATCAACACCTGTGTGGAAGAGATATCCACCAATCCAAGTGAATCGTGTGCTATGATGGATAATCAATTTTCGTTCCCTTGATGATAAATCTATTGGTAATTTCCCTTCTTCCAAATAATTTGCCACATCGGCGTACCAAGGTGGTTTTGTGGCGATGACAAACATATATTCATATGGAAATTGATCTTCAACTGTTAAGAATTCATATGTTTTGGGTATGCGGGAAAGGAAGTCTACGACAAGATTTTCTCTCCCGGGGTGATCTTTGATGGTGATGTCAATTCTTGCAATAATAATAAGCATCGAGTGACCCGTCCATTAGTGATCGGTTTATTATCTAGGTACTTAATAGTTGAATGGTCAGTATATAGAAAAACATGATATCCTGTTATATAGTGACGAAATTGTTTTATCGCATGCATAACATCTAGAAATTATTTTTCTGTTACTGTATAGTTAATTTCATATGGAGAAAGATTCTTGCTAATAAAACAGATGGCATAGGATTTCTTGTCCTCTTCTTCTCCAAGGACAACGCCTATGGATATATCAGATGCATCGGTGGAGATGTGGAATGGTATTTTCGGATTCGGTCCCCTCAACACCGGTGCAGACGAGATCAACTTATTGAGTCATGCAAATGCCGCATCACACTTTTCAGTCCACTGAAACTCCATATTACCAGTCAAATCATGCAAAGTTGGAACGTTTTTTGCAAAATTTTCCATAAATCTATGATAGTATCTTGAAGCGCCAAGGAAACTGCGTACCTCAGTTTGTGTGTGTGGTGTGGGTAAATTAAGAATTACCTTTATTTTTGCTGGATCTACTCTAATTCCATCTACAAAAATATAATTTCCTAATACCACACCTTTCATCATCATCATGTTGCACTTTTCGTGGATTAAACATAACTTGGTAGAAATGCACCCTTCTAGTACATTTTCCAGGTTATTTAGTGCTTGATCGAGGTCATCGCCATAGGGAGTGAAGTCATCCATGTAGACTTCAAGTCCTTCACTAATCATATCACTGAATATGATCAAGATGGCCCTTTGGAATATGGTTGGAGCGTTACAAAGTCCAAAGGGTAATACTATGTATGTAAAGGTACCCTAGGGGCATGTGAATGTAGTTTTGTCTTGATCTTCTGGGGAAAACTGGATGTGATTGTAGCCACTAAAACTGTCTAGGAAAGAACATAATTGCTTCCCTACCAAAGTATCCAGGACCTGATCAATCAAAGGTAAGGGGAAGTGGTCCTTTTGAGTGGCTTTGTTAAGTTCCCTATAGTCGACACAGATCCTCCATTTTTCATTTTTCTTGGGGACAATCACTAATGGGGAAACCCATGGGCTATCTGAGATAGGATATATAAAATCTGTGTCCAACAAATTTAGTAATTCTTCTTTGATGATATCCCTGAGATGGGGATTCAGTCTTCTTTGCGACTGTCAGATAGGTTAGGCATATTTTTCAATGTAAATGTGGTGTCTGCAGAGTTGTGGATCAATACCTTTCATATCAAAATACTCCCAGGCAAAATCTTGTTGGTATTTAGATAGGACTTGAATTAGCTTTTGATGTTGTTGCTCATCTAAATTGGCATTAATGTTCAAAGACTTCCCTGGTGTGATCTCGACGGATTTTCTGCTATGAAAAGTGGTTGTAGGTATTTGTTGTTCCATTAAATCCTCCAGTGAGTCTCTCTGTGCTTCACAATCTAGGACAGACTGGAGATGCTGGCATGTTGGATTACCCACAACAACTAGGTTTTTAATAAACCCATTGATTACGTCATCCTCAAGATGGTACTTAAGTCTGAGAGTTTCTTCCAGTGTGAGAGGGGCTCATAAATCCTTTTCTAGATATCGTGGCGGTGGAAATTGTGGATATATAAAAGTCAAGCTTGGCTTGGTTGGCGGATATAAAATTAAATTTTTTGTGACACCTCCTCTAGTGATTGTCATTTTCCCTGTTTGACATCCTATGTATGCATCCACTATTGCGAGCCATGGTCAACCCAATATTAATGGATTCCCTTCAAGTCCACTTCTTGGGTTGATGATGAGGAAATCCGCTAGATATTCCCAAGAGTCGACTGAGATTGTTATATCATGTAGTGTGCCAACTAGTCTAACCACTGGTCGATCATCCAATTGTAGCATAATTTGGGTGGGTTCGAAAGAATCAAAACCCAGGATGTTGCAGGTTTCCATAATCAAGATGTTGATGGCCACCCCTAAATTGACTAGTGTGTTTGGGAAAGAACAACCCTGGATATGAACTGTTACTATGGGATTCCCTGGATCTGCATATTTTACTAGTTCTTGTCTACCTAGAATTAGAACAGACAAGGCTCCTACTACACGAATGGTTGATGATGAATTTTTTATTTTCCTAACAGGCTTCCTTCCACATAGTTCCTTGATTGTCTTTGCATATATCAGAATGTCTTGTAGATCCTGGAGGAGTGGAATTTTGACATATAAATTCTTGAGTTCCCCTACAATGTCAAAGTTAGGATATATGGCAGGTTTTGTTATCATCAATCTTTCGGGGAATGAGGGAGGAAGAGTTGTATTCTTATCAAGATCATGTGATTCAACTGTGTTTCCTCCCGGTTCTGTTTCTTTGATAATATGCACAGTCGAGGGTGTTATTGATGGTTGTTTATCCTTTTCATCCTCCTGCTCTTGGAAAGAATTATTTTCTTCAGGAGAGACTATAAGCTCTGATCTCAACCTAAGTTCATTTCACCCTACTGAGTTGATTTCCCCTTCTTCATTTTGCATAATCTGAACTAGTTGAGCTGGTCTATTATTGGGCTTTGGGTAAGGTTGGGCTGGCAATTGAGGGAGAAATTATTATTGGGGGTTTTGGGGAAGTTTGAGTGGAGCCTGCAACATGGGTTGGGTTTGAGGGGCCATCCCCATGGGTTGATTCTTTATCCCCATGGGGCACTTCCAATTCTAGTTCCAGTTTGGGTTTTGGGCAGTTGTATTTGGCCACTATGAGGGGTAGCGGTTATTATTTAAGTTTTTCCAAGATGGGGTGGGTTATTGTGAGTTGGGCCAGGTGGAACTTGCAATTGGTTGATTATGCCAGATGGGATTTGTAGCGGGCTGGTTCGGCCAAATGGGATTTGCAGGTGGGTATTGTTGGGGATATCAGTTTTGATTGGTAAATGGTTGGCCCTGCCATGCATTACTAGAATTTTTTTGGTGGTTATAATGTCCAGAGAAGAAGGAGGAAGGGTCATGTAGTGTACATGGAGGCCGAGTTTTCCATTGGCAATTTTGTCCCATCAGATATAATGGATTTTTTTCTTCTTCTGCTTCTCTAAAGATAACTTTCAGTCTAGGGAGTGATGGGCATTGCTCCGTTGCATGATCCTTGGAACAAATAGAGCAAACCCAAACCACAACCAAAGGGAATTCCCTTCAAACATGTTTTTTTCTACATCTATGGAAAAAAATGGCTAGAGTCTGTTCTGTTTCTTCTTGTTTTTGTTTGTCCTGCAATACATCCAATTGTGTGTTCTGAGTGATCAAAATATCTTTTTTAAAATTTTCTAAGAGATCACGAACTTCATCTCATGTAACACCCCCACTGGTAATATTGCTATTTCTGGTGAGGGGAGTTCCCATCCCTGATCTAATTCGTGTACTTCCTCGTGAGCACCTGATGCACAGTAGGACAATGTTATAATAAGTTTCTTAATAAATATCACCCATTCGTATCTCATTCCTTTTATCAAAGTGGCTTTGAGCACTTCACCTAGTAATGAACCATAAGTAGATCTCTGGAAGTTATATTGGAACCTTTCAACATATTCTTCTAATATCTCATTTTCTTCTGCAGTCATTTCAAAAATTTCATCTTTTAGGTCCCTAGTCCTACAATAATCTTGGTATTTTGTCAATAAGGCATTTTTTATCTCATCCCATGAGTTTATAGTTCCATCTCCCAACCCCATAAACCATCATAAAGATGCTCCTTTCAAATTGGAGGGGAATAGTTTTAATTTTTTAGGCTTAGAGGTGTAATCATATCCTCTACATAAGACATCAAATTCGAATAAGAATGTGTCCATATCTTCTAAGATCAATTCATGGAAGGTTGGAAAGTTCTGTAGGGAGATTGCTTTCATGGGAGCATTGGCCATTGGATCAACTATCAGATACTCCAATGTGGAAGTCTGGGGCCTTTGTTGATTTGGTTGTGCCATTTGATAAAAAATGTACCAGAAATCTTCAGGAATTTCTTGATCTGGGTGTTCTATTCAAGGTGGTTAATTATTTGATCCCCTAGGGGATTTGATTCCACTTCCTCTATCTGGGATTTTGGGTATTCCTTCCCATTTTATAAGAGATTCAGGATCAGGGCGTGGTGATGGGTTTGTCTTGGCAACCCTGCCAGTTTCTCCTTATCCTTCCTCTAGATTACGAGAATTTCACTCTTCTAAAGGGGTGAGTGGTGGGAAGTATATACTTTGAAATATTTTCTCAGTCCCTTCAATTTTACTATGAACCTCAGTGTGGGTTGTAGCTGGTGAAACTGGTTCCTGAGGGATTCAGGTAGATCCTCTCCTAATTCCAACCGAAGCCCGAGATTCATCTTTTCAGATGATGTCGTCTATGAAAGTGCTTCTCCCAGGGATCACCGAGCCTTGGGTTTTGGTATTTTTTGGTGGGGGTTTTGGTTTTTCAAGGTCTTTCTTCTTAGTCATACACACTTTACACAAAAAAGGAAAAAAATTCGAAAAAAAAAATCACCTATGTATCCTCTTAAGTGTCAACTAGGGGTAGGCGTTGACATAAGCATTTTACTTATTTCCTGCATAGGTTGTTACCTTCCATCCTCAATACCTTGTCCTTAGAGACACAACCTATGCTACCTTTGACATTCTCCCCGAACACGGCGCCAAAATGTTGGTTTCTAAAGATGTCTTAAAAACTACCTTAGTTTAACATTAATTTATCAACGAGAGGATTCGTCTTTTATCTCAAGAATATTAGCAAAGTCTATGCAGATATCTTGTAGAGGCTAAAATCATGTACTTAAATCAGATATGAGTTTATCAACAATCAAGTTTCTCAAATGTTCACTTAACGATTATGAAAATTAATGGAATTGGAATCTAATTACTAACATGTTGTGTAATAAAAAGGAATTAACTAATCTGTTGAATTCATTTAACTAAAAAGAAACAATTGAATCTAAGAAAAGACTTGTAAAGTTAACTATCAACTGTGAATCAAATTACTGGAAAGGAAATCGCATTACTGGAAAGGAAATAGTGAATTACTCTATCTATGAAAAGAAACAACAATTGTAGTCTAATTGAAAGATGCAAAAAATATAACTTTACTGGAAAGAACGACAACTCTAACTTTAACGAAAAGCAATGACAATTGTAAACTAACTGAAAGGAACAACAATTGTAAATTAATTAAAAGGAACAATAATAGAGAATCTAAGTAAATGAAACAACGCATATGAAAATATGAGGAACTGTCAAGTAGAAAACTACAACAATGGAGATTTTAGCAACAATCATTAATACTCGAAGGAAGTATCTACCATTGGTATGAAAATATCATATTAGCACACTTAGGCATTCATATTAACTATTGCAAAAGAAACTTAAATCAGAAAACAAAGATTAAACTGATACAATTACAGATCGAACAGTAACTCCTTCAAACTGGGCCCTTGGTCCTTAGAAGCAATGCTACTGGAAACTCAGTGTGTAGAAATGGTAAAAATTATAGAATCTTTTATTGATTCCATAGATGGTATTAAATTTACAAAAACTTCTTGTGCAGAGCAATTCTAAATTCTGAATACTTTAGATGCAATTCTTCCTATAACCTTTTTGGATCTATTACCCTCTATATATTACAACAATATGGGCAAATTAATCCATCCTGAGGATCAAAAGATCCTCAGGATTTCTTTGCTATTATAAAATTACAATATAGAAACTCAATCGTCTTCAAAACTACATTGTGCCAAAAGTCCTCAACCTCCAATAGCTTATATATCTTCAAGATATCCTTTTTCTATCTCGGTTTTGGCAATATTTATTCAATCCTGTAGAAAAATCAAAACAATTCCAACTGTATTTTAGAATCTATTCAATATAATTTCAATAATGACAATAAAAGACAAATTAACCATTTCCTATCCTATTTATTCCTAATTAACTGAAAAGTCAATCAAGATTACATCATGAACTGTAGAAATAAGAAAGATATTCATACCTTTTCCATAACCCAACAGTGGTGGAACGAGGTTATCATATAGTAGGGGGGATGTAGGGTGCCAACACCCTACAATGATGATTTTTTATTYTRGTGGCAGCAACAAGTCATTGTGTTATCACCTTAACAATTTTCATATCAGGATCTAAAAATTTCTGAAATTTAGCGAGATGCTATACCATAGTAGARGCGTGATAGTTTAGGGTGCTCGGCTATATCCCATGGMATAAGAACAAATATAGAGGAGGCGAGAAGGGAGTATCTCGATAGAGAATTGATTTTGAAGAACCCCAGATCCATGGTCGAGGCCCACATTGGACCGACAAATAGCAYGGAACTTCACGTCGCAAAGGAAGACCGGGAAAAACCATTATAGTTTTGATGGGGAATGTGTTGCACTCTTACACATGCATCGAGGAAGACAACGGATTTCCTGAAACCACTTTTCCTATGGCCTTGATTTCACATGGTTCAAAATGTCACATCAATAACTCATGGGAAGGATGGTAGTTAGTCAAATCACCCCACATCACTTGTCCAGGTACTTTCCCAAATGACGTATCAAAAGGACGTCATCGCATAACTAACTTGAGTCTTGTCATTCGAAGTACATTGATGAAGCGTGGAACACCAACATATTGTGACAGTAATTCATGATTAAAATACGAAAACCATCAAATCCTAGATATGAAATCATTTTATCCTATTCTAGGAAATTGCCATCTTATGCGTAAGAAAAACAAGCTTGACCTGTGTTGATTTCCTTAGTTCTGTAAATTAAAAGGGTGGCCAAATCAAGGTCTCTGCAAAGTCCAAAAGGTATGGATAATACTCATCAAATGGTTCCTGGAACGACTAGGTTCTCAACTAATGTACCAAGCAGGTCAATAAGTAAGAAAGAAAGATGGGTCTTACAAATACTAGCAACTAAATTTCATACCAAACCTGTAACTAAGACGGAGTTGGGATTCAAACTAAACCTCGTTATGAGGGATCTCGACATAAATGAACATGCGGAAAACACTTAATATGCAGCCACAAAGAGGAAGGGGAGCAAAAGGTGGAGGACGGAGGCCAAAACCGAGATGATCGAGAACGTCAGAGAAAATCTTGCTTGGTTGAATACCCTAGAAGAGGAAAGATGAGGTGAATCCTCAGGTAAATTTAGGTGTATTTCAGAATGTTTTGGACAGATGGTGGCTTAAGAAAAGGGAGTCCTAATATGAAAAATCGGTTACTAACGGTCCATTTAAATAGTATAAATGTTCTTCCTTTTTGTAACTTGTATCTATTTTAGAATTATGAGGAAGTCAGAACATTTTAAATTCCACATGAAATTCCTCTATATATGCTTGGGCTCATGAGTATAGAAACATGGAGAAAGGAGGAGCCTGCCCTCTGTGCAGGAAAACTTTGTAAATCTCTGGGGTTGGAATGAATACATGGATGCAAAGGTAGATTTTGGACTTTTTAGTAAAATATTCTAACTGGTGGTGTTATGAGTCTCTTTTTCTCCCATAGTATGTGATTCTTGTATTTTGCATTTCATTTTTCTTTCCTCTGTCTAAATTGAGAAATTAAAAGTACAAAATTCATTATTCAATTCTCTCAGCTTGGTGATTTAGACTATGTTTATCTCTTCTAAACCATTTCATAATTCATTACTATAATTCTCTGATAATAGTTGTGTGCTTCTTTTCTTTTGATACCATCTAAATTTTCAAGCATAAACTCATAAGTCACTTCCTCATTTATCCTTTTCCTCTTAATTGTTTTCATGATTTGGAAATGCATCCTACATTCCTAACCCCATAGCCCAAAGGTTATCTCTAGATCTTCAACAATTTTATTAAAAATCCCCAAAACAAATTGAATCTAGCCCCCATCTTCCATAGATATATCAAGTGACATGAGAGAGCCCTCTTTGAGTTGAGCAGGCTAGTGCCTCATCTCTAAAGCTGGTTGAAATAGTTACCTATGTCGTTTGTCTATTCAGTTGGACAAAATTTACAAAGTGCTAACACATTGCTCTAGACAACTATCCCTATGTGGGGATCAATTTCAGAAATGATCCATCTATGCCTCTTCCACCAGGGGCAACCTATGGTGACACAGGTAAAATGTTTTTAAATATTTCATTTTTTTGTATTTTTGTATTTAAGGAACAAAAATATTTTTTGGATGATGTTTAAATATTAACTATACACTTGTGTAATCACATATGTGGGTCCATTACGGCCAGACGGATTCCTTCGACATAGATGGAGGAACTAGGGAGATGAGGTGATGGGAAGAGAAGCAGAAAGAGTCTTACAAAATGTGAAGGGAAACCTGTCTCATTTGACACAGAGGATTCCAATGGTTCAGGTAAACGATCTACCTGAAGCCATTGAACGATAGGTGGTTGGTGTAGCTAGAGTATGGGTACAACTCTTCTGACATCTCGTAAACACCATAGTTTTCTACCTTGACACACATCTGGCACCACAGGCATAGGTGTTGTGGGATATGTATACTGGTTGTATATGTGTATTCAGAGTTTTATCCCCAATTTTGTAATATTAACACCATATTTTGAAATATATAAAAAGGGATCTTCGGTTTTACTTATATCTTACAATATGTGCATTGATGTGAAAGTTTTATTTTCTTTATTAATGTGACAAATGCCAATCTAAAACATAATTAGCATAGGCATTAGATATATGATTAGAACTTTTAGGAATGTGATAATATGTAATAAAATCAAATTGTCGTTCTAAAAGATTTACCCGTAGGAATCGATGAAGTAAAGTAGGATCACGCATGCAGTAACTGGTGTTCAACTAACATACTACTAACTGGGAATCTAGGCAAACCTATAAAGAGAAAATACCATGTGGGATAGCATCGCGCAAAATTTATATGACGACGTTATATTCGGCCACATTATTTGTGGATGACCATAGGCATACACCACCCGAAGACACCAGCAGACCCTTAGGTGAGTAAACCACCCAAGCGACAGAAGCCAAGTTCCGTGTATGACGAATGGCTCCGTCTGCGAATCCTAGGTAGACCGAAGACTCCATTGACATCTGCCAACAAAGGGAAAACTCAATAAGCAAGCCAAAGACAAAAGAAAAGGGGAAAAGAGATGTATATAAACTAAATTTACATTAGTATACAAAGAGTTTTGCCCAAGCCTAGGGCTCAAGCGTAGTATATTTTCAAGTAGAGCCCATTTCTAGGCTCGACCATCTTATTCCCTTCATAATCCTCTAACTCATAGGATCCTTTTTCTAGAACACATCGTACAATGTAAGGACCGTGCCACATGGGATTAAACTTGCCTGCCCCTAGCGGTTCTTTGGCTTGATCATACAAAAGGACCAAGTCACCCTCAGCATACAACCAAGGATAGACAGACTTGTCATACTAGACCTTGACATGTTTCTTATTCACCTCAATAGTCATAAATGTGCCCCGATGCTATTCGTCAAGACTCTCGAAGTGTACAAGGCATCGCTCTAAATATGAAGTGTCAAGTAGGAGCTCGACTCCCAACTTGAGAGAAGGGATTTTGCATTCAACAAGAAGGATCAAATCCACACCGTGAACTAACTGGAAAGGGAAAAGACTAGTGGTAGTATTAACCAAGGTTTGGTATGCCCAAAGCGCAAGATATAGCATGATGTGCCAATTGGAATTACTCCAACTGACAGTTTTTTCAAAATGGTCTTGAGAGACTTGTTGATGGCCTCTACTTGACCATTTTCCTAGGGGTAATAAGGAGAGGAATGACCATGTCTAAAACCTAGCTTAGATGCTAGTTCTACCATCATTTCATTATGAAAGTGACTTCCATGATCAATGACATTCTCACTCAGGATACTGAACCGGGCAATAATTTGGTTCAACACGAAGAAGTCTACAGTCTTCCCATCAGATTGTATGGTAGGAATGGCCTCGACCGACTTAGTAAAGTAGTCGAAAACCACGATAATGTGTTGATTCTCCCCAGCCAAATTTGGGTTGCAATCAACGAAATCTACCCCCCACTTGGTGAAGGGATCGATGGTAATAACTAGGTGAAGAGGGGCTGGATGTGAGCGAATTTTCCTAGTGAACACCTAGCAAGGGTGAAACTTCTTAACCGCGTCGATACAATATTTAAATATAGTTGGCCAAAAATACCCAGCTCACAATATTTTTGGGGTTGTTGCAAGCCCGGATAGGTGACCACCACAAGCCTCTTTGTGGAAATCGTTTAGGACTGAATCAAATTCCTTGTGAGTTAAGAAACGATGAAAGATATCATTTATTCCTTGGTGATACAAAGTCTCACCGACGATGGTATAATTTTTGGCTTGGTATCTAATACGTCGTCGATCATCTTGCGAGATATGCTGAGAAAAATTCAAGGTTTGAAGATATAAAACAATGTCTCCATACCAGGGATCGGACGATGAGACAAGGAAAATGTGTTCATCCACAAATGAATCAACATAGATAACATCCTCATCTAATCATGGAAAATCATATATTAACTCTGTGAATACTAGTGATTTCTTGGACTTGGTCGAAGCGAAGTCGAGATCAAACTCTTGTAAGATTATAATCCATTTATTATATTTCCCCCTATGATACGTCTAGTAAGGACGTATTGAAATGGATTGACATCGAAAACCACCATATTCTTTCAAGGTAATATATAGTGACATAAGCATTGGACTACGTGAACGATAACCAAAGCTAGCTTTTTAATGTGAGAGTAATTAAGCTCAGGAACGACTAAATTTTGACTAAGATAGTAGATGACGTGCTCATGAATCTCATCATCCTCCTGAACTAGAACCATACCAATTGTCTCTTCAAACGTGGAAATATAAAGCAGGTAATCTCTACTATAATCAGGAGACTTCAGCAGAGGGGTCGATACTAAGGCTTTCTTGAAAGTGTCAAAAGACTCATGGGCTTGCTCATCTGAGATAAAAGGGGTGTCTTTCTTCAAGAGGCGCATGAAACCTTTAGTGATATGGACATAATTCACTATAAACTGACGTAGAAAGTTATCTTTCCCCTGTAAACCTTGAAGTTGTCTAATTGTGCGCGGGGGAGGCAATTGAAGTATTGCCTCAACCTTAAGAGGATATACCATGATCTCGGTCTCGGAAACTAAAAATCTTAAAAGATGACCAGACTTAACGAAAAACATGCATTTGTGAGGGTTTAACCAGATTCTATAGTGACGACATCTTTCAAAAAATATTTGAAGGTGTGTAACATGATCCACTCTCTTGCAAGAGTGAGCAGCAAGATCATCAAGGTAGGCTTCGACTATGTGCTTAAGATCATGAAAAGTGAAATTCATGGCATGTTGGAAGGTTTCTCCGACGTTTTTAAGTCCGAAAGGCATTTTTCGGTATGCAAAAGTACCCCAAGAACATATAAATTATGTCTTGTGTTGGTCCTCAGGTTTGATCTGGATTTGGTTATACCCTGAAAATCTGTCCATAAAAGAAAATATCTCGCTTTTGCACACTCGTTGAGAATATGATCGATGAAAGGTGTGGGGAAGTTATCTTTAGGACAAGCCTTATTTAGGTCATGAAATTGCATACACACACGAATGGTTCCTTGCTTTTTGTTCACAGGAACATGGTTGGATACCATTCAGTCAAAGGAATCGGGTAGATGAAGCCAACATTAAGTAGCTTCTCCACCTCTTCCTTAATAGTAGGGGCCTTCCTAGGATTTAAAGCTCTAAGACATTGTCAAATAGGTTTAGCATCCATATAAATTATAATCTCATGTTCAACAATACAAGGGTCGATCCTTGGCATATCTTCATATGACCAAGAAAATACATCTTGAAATTCTTTGAAGAGTTTGTTGTAGATCAAAATTTCTCTTGGCGAACAATCCACACCTATATTTACATTTTCAATTTTTCCAGGGGTGCGAGAGATATAGATTGTGATGATAGGAGAAATACTCACCATGTTTACTTCGACATAAATGTTGTGTGTATCGTGGAACTACGACATGACTGACTATCTCACTCAAGGTAGACTGAAAGTCATCTTGTTCAATTCTTTCAAGACTTGGGAGAAAATATGATCGATGATGCATATCATCCCAAGGTCTCTCGAAACCATTCATGTCTTTGAGGATGGCTTCATTCAAAGGCAAAGTCTCATCTAAGAAATCATGAGAACAAGACAACGAGGTGGACCATACAGGTCTAAGAACAGGATCCTCCTCATCCGTCGGTGAGGTAACAAGATCGGGATTGGTGGAAGAGTCAAGAACAACTTGATATGCAATCTCTGTTGTTGATAGTGGCATGGACATGCCAGCATGTGATTGACCTTCACATGAAGAAGTCCATGGATCACTAGTAGGGTCCATGGATCACTAAAATAGGAAGTGCGGAAAGGAATGGACCTCTCTGTTGAAGCAGGTCTACTAGACATGGTGTAAACATTGTGAATTGGTGCCAAGAAGTGAAAAGTACCCATAAGGGAAGAATACATTTCGACACCAATATTCTCAATTTGCGGCTGAGAATTGTCGATCACGGGGATCGACAGTCTGAATGATGCATTCAGACTAGAGTACATAAAGGATAATTGGTCAATGGTCATGATATTCCCTTGATGAGGAAAACAAAGCATACAGAAGATGGACGATATGAAAATGACCATAGCATAGGTCCAATTGCAACCTAGTAATAGGTTATAATCAATACGCACATCAACTACCTCTACCTCCATCTCTATCGTCTTCCCACCTAACTAGACCGGAAATGCATGGAGAATACCGTGAGGGTGGAAGGAATGACCGTCAAATGAGGTCAACATGTTTGATGACTTGCAAAGGGTCAAAGAATCGATATCTTTCCAATATACCAGGAACATCACGCAGGTGGAAACACCTTCATCAACAACCACACATTTGATGGTATACTTGGAATAATCTGCATGGATTTAAAAAACCACATGGTAAGGTAATCAAGGCTTCACATTCGTGACATCAAACTTGATAAGTTTTGAGCCATTAGGTTCTAGAGCCCCCAAAGAAGAGAGTAAGGCATTCCTCTATGAAGGACACATATGGAGTACCTCCAAAGCCAACATTGAACAAGGGGTTTGGCCCAAATCCTCAACAATAGATTAGTTCTGGGAAGCTCTAGCATTAGAATTGCGGGTATAGTGCTTATGTACTCCTTTCAGAATACGAGGCGACGACTTTGGTTTCTCAATCTATAAGTTCGTCTCCGGAGGGGGAGGGGGAGATTCTTGACCAGAGGTAGCTTGTGAAGATCTATAATCTCGAGAGCAGGTGGCTATATCAATTTTYGCATYGCCCATATTGATACATACACGGTCACCATCTTGTGGTGGTGGGTTTTGACTCCCACTAGCCACATTTTTGGCGTTCGCAGAGCTCAAGGCTAAGTGTTGGTTGTGTGGGAATGGATTTATCAACACAACAGGAAGTAGATTCAAGAGCCTCACAACTTCCATGAKTTTGGGGCATAAATATGTAAGGTTGTCATCAGTACAAAGTTTACAAGGAAACTTCACCTTACGTTTGTCTTTCTTKCCCTCTCCGGCATTGGTATTTTKCTTCCCATTATTATATTTGTCCTTGGGTTTGCTACMATTTTTCCCACCCTTATGATTGTTTCGACCTTTCCTTTTATTCCCATCTAGTTGTTGGTCACCATTTGGGTTTTTCAAAGATTGCAMAAAATGTACATCCACCGACTGAGTGGGATTGGAGGACACAGACGAAGCTAGTCCTCCGACAGACTTCAAGTTGCTTGTCGCCGAGTCTGTGGAATTTACATTGGTGGAACCTAAAATGCCATCGACATGAGGACCKATTTTTTTCCTAGGATTGTAATTTGACCGTGGTGCTTCTGGAAGAAGGTGATATAACATCCCAAACTGAAGATATATTAAATCTAACTGATGGGATCTAAAGATAGCTTCTTCCTCATTGTAGACCCTGGAAGTAGCAACGTCCTTCGATATAGGAGGGTGAAAATACTTTAGGAACCATTCTAGGAGAAAGTCTGGGGGTATAGGAGTCTTAATCAACTTCCTTCGTCTATGCCACTCCTGGATATGATCCTAGATATGAGTGGCGATGTTCTGGCATAAAGTCGACAAACGTTTGAGGCCAACATCATAAGGAATGGGAAATTGAAAGTGGTTGAGAAAGACCATCACCAATTGATTAAATGACTCGTATGTCCCCTTACGTAGCTCAATATACCATTGTGAAGAAAATCCAATGAGTGCATTGAAAAAATCGTAATCTAATAGAATCATGGTTCAGGGAATTCGATGAGAACCAAGGGTGAAAGGTAATGACGTGATCACCAGGGTCCTCTCCATTCTTACCTTTAAACTTTGGAATCTCTGAAGGAAGTTTGGTGGGGACGGGTGTCCATGTGGGATCATGACTCACTGGTTCATTCATCAACATAGACAAGTTTGGCAGATTGAGCATGGCTAGAAAAGGGAGACGGGGTTGCGAAATCTTGACCCAACCTCCCGCGAAATATTGTGCTTGCAGAACTGCAACCCATCCAGGGTTCTAGTAAGAACCATAGACCTGTCCAGGATTATAAGGCCCTCCTCCAGTCTAATTCGTATAAGATGGGTTGGGCATCATATCAACAGGAATGTTCTGATATGGATTATGAAAATTTCCCCCAGCCGGATTAGATCCGGGATGGAGGTTATGAAAACTACCCCCAAGTAGATTGGATCTAGGTTGGGGGTTTCCCAAAGTGTAATACTGGCCTCCTCCAGGTGGAAACTTGGAGGATTGAAGTGGAATTTTCATGCCAAAAGTATTGGTCAGAATCAACATCGAGGAGGTAGGGATATAGGGAAGAAATTGTCTGCCAAGTTTGTTGCTTCATCCAGCCGTAACAGGATTAGACCTGAGGTTAAGAGTAGGGACACTTACTATATTAGGATTTGTTTGAAGGATACGATAACCACGAAACGTAAAAGGAGTGTAAGGAGGTGTAGTGCACCCAAGTCCAAGGCTAGCGTTAGGGCCAGCAGCTGGGATGGAAGTCAAAAACTGTGAAGTGCAGTTAGGCATACCATAAGAAAATGGACTAGAAGCCATAGGGATGAACTAAAAATTGTAACTTGGCGAGTGACCAAAACCCCCAAAAGGATTTGTTGCAAGATATGAATCATTAACTATAGGCCAAGCCATAGTACCAATATAAGCCTCTGACAATGCAAGTGTAGAGGTTGTAGGATTCGAAGGGGTGCCATTAACTATAGTGGGTATGGGAGTCGAAGAGCTCCCAGTGTTCTAAAGACTAGACTCAGTGCTCATCCTTGTGGAACCACAAGTATGAAAGGTGGATGTGTGTGTACCACGCCTGATAACTCTATGCCTTTTAGAAGGAAAGAACTCGAAAACTGGTGGTAACTATAACAACCGACGAGACCAGCGAGGAAGATGGTCTGACTCCACGATGACTTATGACTCTACAAAATAAAAATATATCCCAAGGCCAACTAGTAGTCAAAGAGCATACCAAAAAGTCAAACAACCAATATGCATGAAAATGGGATAAAGTGGTTGAGTGGTCTCCCTCACTAAAGAAGGTATGCCTCATCCAAGACGGACTTGAGACTCCCCACTAAAGTTTGGAGGTAACAAAATCAATTATAGGGTCCCTAATGGTCTTAACAACCAGTCGGTCAGATCCCCTCGGAGAGGTAATCCTCCATAAAGGATGTGTGTTGTCCAACCCCTGTCTGACCCAATATACAAGCAAAATAACCCCTACAAGTAACCTATGAGATACCTAAGTCAAGAAAATAATAAACCAATGTATAACCGATGCACAGACAATCAGTCGTAAGTCTTGATTACCATATGGGAAAGGTATAAAATCTCTAAACCTTTAAACAACTTCCACTCACAAGGGTATGGGTACTAGCAAGATCTCGAAATATGAATAAGTCCACAGAAATATCTCTGATGCTAGGTGAGTATCTAGGGGTTATCCATTCAACTAAATTCATGCGACCTCCTGATTAACTCTAGTGTGAGCGGAGCCTCCTAATCTTACCAATTATACAATAGAATTTTCAACTCCCTGTCTCAGACACATATGTTGATTTAATTGCCTTGAAGAAGTTTACTCACAAAATCCTATTCCAACGCACTAAACCCTAGACTAGTTTGTGCACCCTAAAAAATAAAATCGTGACTAATCAATTTTAATTTAAAGTGTAAATTTTATTGGCCATGATTACTCAAAAAGGTATGGAAGTGAAACTCAAGATGTTATGACTCTACAAGGAAATAAATATGAATATAATGCAAAGTCTATCTTTAACTTTTCAATGGATGATATGCATATAAAAATAATACAATTTTCAATTTCAACTCTGCAATTCAAAGGTAAATGCAATCTTTCACTAAATGTACCAAGATAATGATCAAGGTTCCAAAGACAAAAATTCCAAGCAATGAAAAATGCCTATTTTTTGTATTTTCAATATACTAAAAAGAAAATGCATGGACTGATAAGAAGGCTGATATATAAAATTCTACTGTGTATAAAAGAAATAACTCAAGAGGAATACCAAGAAGCCAAGCAAACAACCCAGATCTCAAGGATAAATCAAAAAATGAAAAACAGTGAGAAATACTCCACCAAAAAATTCAACTCCAAACAGGTTTCTCGTCATCCCAGAGAATCTTAACAGGAACTACAAAGACCTAAGAAGGCTCAAAAACTATAATATCCCACCCAAAAATCACAAAACCAAGAAAACAAGCAAGGAAAAGTAGTATACGCGACTTTTCATGGAAACAGTGTGTATATACGCAGCTTGCAGTAAGACAGCACACATGTATACATGATTGTCAAGGAAAAAGACACGTATAGGATTTAAAACAAGTCTAAGAAAGGGAAAAAGGATGGAAACTCAGACCTAGAGTGAACAAAATATTTCAAGCAGTGATATGACAAGAAACACAAAGGAAAAAGAGAAATGCAAGGAGAAAAATTACTTCAACCCCTTAGAAAGAAGATATCTCCCCAGTGGAGTCACCAATTCTGTTATGAGGGAAAAAATCTCTATGGCCAATGTAAACTACAACAAACATGTATGACTACAGAAATCAACTCAATTCCAACATATGCTATATAAGCCAATGTGCAAGATAAGAAAGAGGCCTACCTTGATCCAACGCTTGATGATGTTCCACCATTGATCACTTTGACCCAAATCTTTATACTTGCAACAAGTTCTCATCAAACAAGTAGAGCAAGTATATAGTGATGATATAAAGGGGTTAGCACATCAGATAGCATAATCCATTAATGAACATTACAAACATGCCCATGGATAATAATCATATATTTGCACGATACCAATAGGATAGGAAATGAGTATTTTTATTAATAAATGATCAGCAGAAGTGATAACATTATAGACTTCCATGTCAGCTTGGTTTGAAACCAAGAAACCAAGCTCCTTCCAAATGGGCCTCCACCACTTCAATCCTCCACCAAAGGCAAGCTCATAGAATGGATACAATGAGGTTCTCTCGAAATAGGGAAAGAGCTTGGGGGATGAACACTGTGTTTAGACTTGAGGAACAAAGGGATGTAGACTCAATATGAAGTAATTTCTCCAGAGTAACTTTTCTCTTAAAGTTGAATTCTTTCTCCTCTTTTCCATAGCTCAGAATTGTGATTTTATATCCTTCAGAATGCCACTGAAGGGCCAAGTCAGAATGTTTTTAGTATATGGAAGGCCAAGGATCAAAGATCTCTTGTCGTGACATGGAAACCCGACTCCATTTTTGTATTTTTTGGCACAAATACTGATGTACATGTGCTGTAGTGGAGAAGCCTGTGTATACACATGTTGTATAGTATATAGGGTGTGTATATGTGGAAAAACATGTATTTTTAGCTCTGGATTCATCAAAAAGGGATGACAAGTCTGCATAGGGAAATGGAAAAAGGCCCTATGTGAAAGATAGCAATGGTGAGGCAAATCTTTCTATAACACCTTCCATGATCAAATCCATTTCTATTTTTTTGTTCTTCTTCAATTCCTTATTATATTCAGTCTTTGGTTTCTTTGGACAATTATATCCTGTAACAAATGAATACCAAATATCATATCCATGTGCCTAAAATTTTATTTTCTCTCTTCTGCTCCATGAATCATAGTCTAGACCATTTTGACCATTGAACATTCGTACTCCATTCATACTATACTCCATGATCTACCTTCCAGTGGTTAAAGTGTTTCATGAAGGAACCTCGCTATGATACCAATTGTTGGAATACTGAGAGGGGGGGGGTGAATCAATATGATCACTTTATACCACTTTTAACCACAATATATATTCTTTCACTTTATCAACAATGTTCAACAATTTATCATCAATGTATCGTCTATGATTGCATTCAATATATCATGAGAATGTAATCATAAACAACATCACATCAACATCATCACATCAAATACAAAGTACGCCAGTATTTATGTGGAAACCAAAATGGGAGAAAACCATGGAATGCTTTCTTATATATATCAAGAATTCATTCATAGGAAGCACCGACTTCCCAATTCTCTAGTTTCAACTACAAGGAGAATACAACCCCCTATTTGTAGGTT
>SNQJ01S0017645.1:56343-66558 GCA_010110895.2 Picea sitchensis | reverse complement strand
CGTCAACAAATGGTGCTAGAAGGAGGGCCTAAAATTAATTAATGGCATGAGGGGGTCGTAAGACTCCTCCACCCCCTAATCGCTCACCTATAGTGACTAGAAGCCATTCAAACAATAATATTCCCCCTCAAACAACAACTACTTCAACCGACGATCCACAGATCACAGTTGAGCCAACAACCCCTAATCCTATAGGTGGTGACATACAAGAGATTGTTCATCAGTCTCTTATTAAAACACATAGTGCCTTAGCCTGTTTGAGGCAATCGAACCGTCCATGGGGTCAACCTTTGGACTTCTATGATATTAGGGAACAATTAGGAGGCACTAATCCAGTTGTGAATCCTTTAGATCTAATTTCAAATCCTACTACAGGAGGATCTGGGATACCTCCTTCACCACCTCCATCATCTCCTTCCTCTTCTGGAGGAGATTCCTCTGATGAAGGGAATTCCCCTTCTCAGCCTTCCACACCCACTACCTCAATGGAAAATCAAAACAACCCTGCTAGACCTTGGCTTGATCAAGATGCCGCAGTTGTACCTGGTGATCAACATCCTCTACCTAAGCACCCGGAGAAATGGCTTCCCAAGTTTGATCCTGACTCAAAACAGATAGCTAAAGATCACATTAAAATTTTTATGTTATCCATTAGACTCCGCAATGTCGAACATGAAGACTTCGTCTGTAGGTTGTTCCCTTATACCTTCGAGGGAAATGCATCCACATGGTAGTTTGCCCAACAACCCCATACCATTGTGTCTTGGGAAAAGTTTGAGTCATGCTTTTTGGAAAAGTTCGGAGATGGTAAACCTTCGGAAGTCCTAGTCATGGATATTTCTATCTTAAGAATGAACCCAAAAGAAAAAGTTAAAGACTTTAATCAAAGATTCTTAACACTTAAAAATCGAATCCCTACGGATTCCATGCCTGCTGAGAGTCTTATAATAGCTTACTATACTAAAGCCTTACATCAAAGTATAGCTATTTGGGTTAAACGATCTAAGAAAGCCACGTTGTTAGAGGCCTTCGAGGAGGCCAGCCAGATTGAAAAATACATACTTAGTCTTAAAGACTCTTCTAGAAACGAAACAGAGACTAGTTCTTCTTCCAAAAAGAAGATTAAAATACTCCCCAGACCCACTCAAAGTAAAACACAACCTGAAAACTCTGATTTGGAAAATCTTACTAAAGTTGTTCAAAAACTGTCAAATCAAGTTATATACTTAAAAAGGTCGACCGAAGAATCTTCCTCTAGCAAAGGACCCTACAAACCCTCGTTCCGGAAGCCTTTTCCTACCAACCGACCTAACCCAACCACCGAAGGTCTAAATCTAGAAAGTTTGCAATGTGCACTTCAAACAATTCTAGAAGCCCAAGATAACTTGACGCCTCCTGAGATCCCTGAGGAGGTAGTTGAACAAGAGACAGTCCAAGAAGAAGAGTCTTCTCCAAACATTTTTGGACACTTCTCAGATAGCATCTTCCAAGCTAATTTCGAGACAGTTCATCCTTATAACACTAGGAGTAAGACAACAAATAAACCTTCTATCGAAAACACTACAACTTCGCCTCCAAAGCAATCTAAATCAACTGACACTAAACAAAGTAATGTGAACCCCAACTTAGATTATGATGTTGTTGAAGATCTTAAAAAGTTAAGGGCTAACATTTCTATTTATGAGTTATTGAAGTTTCCATTTTTGTTACAAAAAATGTTGCAAAATATTTCTGAGAATGGCAAAAATGGTAATTCTAATGGTAACAAGGTTGTGCAAAACAACGTCCCTCAGAAGAATTCCACTAAAAATAATCCTGATCCTCAAGATAAAGGAAGCCTTCCTGCAAGTAATGTAAATAATGTAAATAATGTAGATAAAGTAGCTTTAGAAACGGTGAGTAAAAATCCATAAGCTACGACTCTCAGTACTCGCAAGAATGTACCTCCTTTCCTATTAACTTTCGAGATCTTTAATAGAAACGTGCACAATTGTATGGTATACTCAGGGACGTCATCCAATGTGATGCCTTGGTCTGTTTGCCGGAAGATTAACGCTGAAGTAGAACCCTCGACTTTAAAAATCATACAACTTGATCGAACCAATGTTAAAGTTATAGGTGAACTAAAAAATGTGCTTATTAGATTATCATCTAATCCCAAGGTTCATCAAATTATTGATATAATTGTCGTGGATATTCCAGAAATCTATGGTCTATTTTTAAGCAGGGACTGGTCGAAGCAGCTACATGGTTACTTCGTGACAGACTGGTCTCACTTATGGTTTCCAGAGAACGATAAGCCCAACAAGATCAGGGTGAATCGTGAACGCTACCTTAAGTTCACGGTCACAGATTTGAACGATCCTAACGAACCATTCACACCTTCTGTTGATTCACCTGAAGTACAAGGGATGGACACCTTCTTCGGAAACTTCATGGCTGAGGCTTCGCCTATCATCAATCCAGAACAACAGTCCGAGATTGCAGCGTGTGCACAGCCAACTGCTTCCACGCAATGTTCTCATGTACTTGATGGAAATCCAATATGGTCTCTGTATTTCGACGGGTCAAAGTCCAAAGAAGGAGCAGGAGCAGGCTGCGTCATTATCAATCTGGCAGGTAACAAAACATTTATAGCATGTAGGTTGGAATTTGAATGTACTAACAATACTGCAGAATATGAGGCTTTACTGCAAGGTCTCAAAAAATCTTTGGATATGAACTTTCAAAACCTGGTTGTATTTGGCGACTCTGAAATAGTGGTTAGACAGGTAAGAAATTCTATCCACTGTCTTTCTCCGCATCTCAAGAGCTACCAATATGAGGTATGGAATTTTATGAATAAATTTTTTGCTTTCAATATAAATTCCATTCCTAGATTAAATAATGTTGAAGCAGATCTATTAGCTAATGCAGCCTCTAAACTTCTTCCTGCAGAAGGCTTGTCCCCAGATGCATTCTCTGTCAAGTTGTTGTTTCGACCATCCATTCCCAACAACATCACAAACTGGAGAGTCTTTGACGATGATTAGAAGATCATCGACTTTCTGCACATGGAAGAAACCTTTCAAGGCGCGGTGATAGATGAATGCACGGACGACAACAATTTGCACAATTTTACGGTAATACCTGATCCAAAAACTCCTGAAGATCTATCGGATATGGTAAACTCGATCCCAAAATCTGTAGTCAGATTAGAGAAGTTTTATGATTTTGAAGATAAATTTAAAAAGACGGTCAACTGTAAAACCAATAGTTCCTCATTATCTTACGAAAAAGTGAACTTAGGAACTAATGAAAATCCTCAATGCATTAATCTAGGCTTGGGATGTTCTCGACAAGAAAAAACTGCATTTATTAAATTATTTAAAGAATTTAAGGATGTCTTTTCATGGACGTATGATGATCTTAAAACTTTTGACCCTAATATCATACAGCATGTCATCCCTATGAATCCCCAAACCTTACCCTTCCAACAAAAACTGAGGAAAATGCACCCTAAACTAGAACCGACCGTCCAAAAAGAATTGAATAAGCTCCTAAATGCTAAAATAATTTTTCCTGTTAGGCACACTCAATGGGTTTATAACCTTGTCCCAGTCTGGAAGAAAAATGGGGAAATTTGACTTTGCGTCAATTTATGAAACCTCAATAGAGCGTATGACAAAGATAACTATCCTGTCGCGCCCATGGAACAGATCCTTTAATAGGTATCTGGTTCCGAGAGGCTATCCTTATTGGATGGTTTCTCTGGATACAACCAAGTCCTGATGTCTCCACCAGACCAACTAAAACTACCTTCCGTACCCCGTGGGGCACTTATGCTTATCGCAAAATGCCTTTTGGATTAATTAATGTCAGTGCCACCTTTTAGAGAGCAATGGACATTGCTTTCCGAGGCTTAATTAACCAGTCCATCGTAGTTTACTTATATGATGTGACTGTATTTTCTAAAAACAAAAACGATCATCTAGCTCACTTACGAGTTGTCCTACTGTGATGTTGTAAGTACGACATATCCCTCAATCCTAAAAAGTCCATCTTTGTAGTAGAACAGGGTAAATTCCTAGGATTCATTGTGTCTAGCCAAGGAATGATTATTGACCTCGAGAGGACTCAAGTCATCACAAAAATTTCCCTCCTACATCCAAAAAATCTATGCAGTCTTTCTTAGGCCAGATTAACTTTGTGAGAATATTTGTCCCCAGCTTCTCTGAAATGGTCAGACCCTTGCAGAGTTTGATTAAGAAAGACACCCAATATCACTGGGGAACCCTAGAAAACCAAGATTTTAATGCAATAAAGAAGGCCATAATAGACGCTCCGTCTCTCATGAGCCCAAATTTTTCACAAGACTTTACACTCTACACTTTTGCTTCTAACCGTTCCTATGCCGCCGTCCTAACCCAGAAGAATGTCGAGAACCACAGAGTACCCATTGCCTTTATGAGCTCTTCTTTCAAAGGTGTTGAACTTAACTATCCAGCGGTAGATCGACAAGCCTATGCTGTTTTCAAAGCAGTTAAGCACTTTTGGTCTTATCTTTTGAAGTCAAGGACGAAAGTCATTGTCCCCTATCCAGCCGTAAGGAACCTGTTAGTACAGAAGGAACTAGGTGAAAAGAGAGCCAACTGGCTCACCTCCTTGCAGGAGTATGACTTAGAAATCACCTCAGCTCAGATAGTGAGAGGTCAAGGGTTATGCAAGTTAGTTTTTGATTCAGTAGCAGAATAGCAAGAAGAAAGTGATACGCCAAACCTAGGACAAAGCGATCAAAGTCTAATCTGTTGCGCGCAAAACCTTGTTAGTCCTTGGTACGATGATATAATATTCTATCTTGAACATGGATCAGCTCCTCGTCACCTTGACCCCGCTAAAAGAGGAGTGTTGAGAATAAAGTCTGCCTCCTTTCATCTGGTTAATGGTATCCTGTTTCGTCAAAACTTTGACGGCGTACTGATGCGTTGTCTTGAAAAAGACGAAGCAAAAAAATTCTTGCTAGAGTTGCATGCAGGAGAAGCTGGTGGTCACTTTGGTGGTGAAACCACTGCTCATAAGGTTTTGATAGCCGGTTATTACTAGCCCAYKCTTTTTAGAGAYGCCCATGCCTTGTGTCGTAAATGTATCATCTGTCAGAAAGCATCAGGGCGGTTACAAAAACCAACCTTTCCTCTGCAACCCGTTTCAGTAGATTCTCCTTTTCAGCAGTGGGGCCTTGATATCATAGGTCCAATCAACCCCCCGCCCTCACAACAACACAATTTTATTGTGACAGCCACGGATTACTTTACATGATGGTCTGAAGCTGCTACATTAAGAACTATCAACACCAGTCAGGTAATTTCCTTTCTAAATTCAAATATTATCACTCATTTCGGTATCCCTGACTGTTTAGTTTTCGATAATGCTTCTTACTTTACCTCTCTTGAGATGACCACCTTTTCTTTAGAAAAAGGAATTAAGCTGAAGTATTCTTCTAGTTATTACCCCCAGGGCAACGGATTGGCCGAATCAACAAACAAAAACTTGATTAAAATTATCAAGAGAACCATGGTTGAAAATCACAAAAATTGGCACAATGCTTTGTTGAACACGCTGTGGGATGATAGAGTAACGCCAAAATATGTTGTAGGTAACTCCCATTTTTTTCTCGTTTATGGCAGAGAAGCAATTCTTCCACCCCACATTCTTCTTCCTTCACTTCAGTTGTCAAAGAAAGTTCAAGAAGAAGATTGTCCCCCTCTAGAAAACCGAATTAACACTTTGATGAAGCTGGAAGAGGTAAGAGCCCAAGCTAAACGTAAGTTAGATCAACATCAACAATTGGTTAAAAGCTGGTTCGATTCTAACTCTACTTCTGATAGGAATTTTGAAGTAGGTGATCTCTTCTTGAAGTGGGACAAACAACATGAGGGAAAGGGAGAGCACACTAAATTTCAAAACTTATGGCTTGGACCGTTTTTAATTACTGAAGAACTGGGTCTCAGTTCTTTTCGATTGTAGAATCTTGAAAAGCAGCTTGACACCTACCCGGTGAATGGCCAAGCCCTAAAAAGATACTTTGCTTGATAACTACTCTTGTATACTATGTAAATATTTTGCTTTTGATTGCTTTTTCATTTTCTTTCTGTTTTTTATTTTGATTTCAATTTATCAGTTTGTGTCTTTGAAATACACATACCTATACATTGAGCTATTCAGACAAAGACAAGAGAAAATTTCTTCGCTGAAATAACTTCTGAAAAATTTGTACAAACATCAATGACATATTTCTTAAATTTATATCTATGTTCGAAAACTCTGTTGTTTGAAAGAAGCTGGTTGATTTTGATCTCTGAGTAAAGTTCGTCATGATCATATATTATCTTTTTACGTTGTCCCTTTTCCATAAAGGAATGACTCAGAGGATGTATCCCTGTCTTAGGAAGTTGCTTTTGTCCATAAAACATCTCTGGATCTAAATAAAGGACAGTTCTAAAAAAAATTCTAATGAGGTCTAAAAAAATATGATAAAATATCGAGATTTCCAGCGTCACCCCGCTCAGCTATATATCTATGAAAAACAAAATAAAAATTATTAAAAAGAGTTGTGGGAAGTGCTTGTAAACCCGTCGGGATACTGAACAGGTCTGCTGGCAGTGGGTAAATGCATGCATGGCGCCAAGACAACTTCGTCGAGGTACTGAACAAGCCCGCTGGCAGCGAAGCAATGTCGGGTATATGAAAATTTGCAAAAAAGAAACCTCTTTAATGTCCTTTATTCTGATCCAGAACTTCTTGGCAGGATACAGATGTCAGAGTGGGTTAAATGGAAACCCTGTCGAGGCTATGGATGCTTGCTGGCAGCGGTGGCCATGCTAAAAATATTGGAGATTTTATCTTTAATATCATGACTTGTTGGTCTTAAGACTATTATCAGTTTTCAAATTTTGAAACACTGCTGGAATAGTTGGTTAATGATGATGTTTATACGATTTTCTGGTTGTTATTTTCGAGTTGAAATTTTCTTTGTTGTCATAATCTGAATTTGTTTCTTTTGAAAGAGATAACTGCTTCTACCAGTGTGTCGCCATTGTTGGCAGCCAATTCACTTTTTTCCATTGTCTTATAAGCTGCCTACACCAATGTTTTGCAAACATCAATTTTTCGTCACAATTTTTAAATAAACGACTTTTTTATTTTATGTGACATTTGCATAGTCATCTTCATTTTGTTTTCACGACTGTAAGC
Source organism: Picea sitchensis (assembly GCA_010110895.2). NCBI lineage: Eukaryota > Viridiplantae > Streptophyta > Pinopsida > Pinales > Pinaceae > Picea > Picea sitchensis. Next base: position 59,328 of record SNQJ01S0017645.1, on the reverse strand, counting down.
ATGAAAACTTTGTCTTTCGAGGTCGCTTTAAAAATCACTATCTGAACTGTCATTATCTTTTTGTCGATACGCCTATTGCGCTTACCTTTTATTTATCATTATACAACTGGCAAGATCCTTTGAGCAATACTCATGCTTCGATTGATTGTGTGATTTGGTTTCATTGAGTTTGTAATGCATTGGTATTTGGATTGGCTTTTTATTTGACCTACTTGACCTTTGGTTTCATAAAATACATGGGTATTATGTTTAAATCTTTCATACATATCTTTTTAATATAATGCCTATGTTTGTGTTTTCATAACTATTGGTTTGTTGATTATATGAATACTCATCGACACATTGGTTAAACTATTGATCTGAGCTGATACATTGGCGCATGGTTAAACGTTTTGATATTGATTTCGAATTGTATATTGATGGTTTAAAACTTTGGCACAACGTTGATTGCACGCGTTGGTTTATACACTCACCATTGTTTTCATTGGTCGGCCAAGTGATATGATTGTTGAATTATAGAACAGTGGGTTGAACAGCTATGAAAATTGGTGGTTGTACTTTGGCAGTAATTTTTTTTCATGGCAGGGATAAGCTCCACCACCTTCACACGATGGCATTTATGCCTATCCATTTTCTCCGTTCACCTATGTTAGCTCGGGTAGCTCTACTCCTCTGTGTGTTATGATCCAAACCCTCGTCTTACCATGTGCTCGGCTGCATGGCACCAGTCGTGTGAATCAAGCCAAATGGCAACCAAGCTTTGTTAATGTTTGACAATGCCCGCAAAGACTTGGAGGATAATGAATGGCTCATCTTCGTGCAACGTTTTGAGGGTTTTAACTTAGCTGTGGCACAACAATTCGCCATGACTTTCGATGGCTATAGAGCCAAGGTGGGAGACATATAGTTGGAAATTGATGAGGAATTTATCAGTTCTGCTACAGGGTTACCCTCCTCAGGAAAACATTGGTTCAAAAATTCGAAGGTCAAGGAGGTGCCATGGACACTACTTTTCCTCTCGTGCAAAGTTACCTCGTGTGACAGAGGTATGCCCATCTCTACACTTAAACCACGATGGGATGATACTTTGATGGTAGTCAAACAGTTCATCACCTGTGAAGGTTGATATGGACTCATTTTCCTCTACCACCTGCATTTGTTAATGAACTTTATGGGATACCCGTTGAATTTGCCCTTTTACTTTCATCGTAGCCTATATAAAATGTCGAAAAGGTTTAAAAGGCAGAAGGCTGACAGTACCCTGTTCCACCATGGGCTTATTAAGCTTATCATTGTTTATCATTTGAGTTTACATGGTGATAGTTGGAGAGCTTTCATCGCTCGAAATGGTTTCGATGACTCGGACCCTATACAGGTTGACAAGCCTATGGTAAATGAAACCAAGGCCAGGCCACCCGTGCCCTTCCATATCCTATTGCCCGCTCCTAAGCCTTCAGTTGACCCTCCTATTGATTTACCATACATCGGAACTGATAAGGCCGAGACTATTAAAAGGCATGTAAGCAAAAAACCCAAGGAAAACCCTACGGCTTATGCCAAGGGTAAAAAGAACGCTCAAATGATTTCAAGAATGGCTAGGAACAAACCTAAACCCTCTACTGAATCAAAGCCTATAATCCTTAGTGAGGATTTGGATTCTGACGTAGAACGTTTTCTAGCCATTGAGTACCCTTACTCACAGGGTTTATGTCCCAAGTAACCTTACAATTTCACGACGAATCTTCCGCCCTGCCTAAGAAACGATCCCAGCTACCCTGGTATTAAATTGCCCAACGAAACCATCAACAATGTGACCAAACCCTCGCCTACTCTTTCAAACCACACATAGCCGTCCTGTGACCAATGCGATTTATGGCTGGAATGATACTACATTGATGTTCCAATACTCCAATCAAAAATTCAATCGCTGGAAGATCAAATTGTAGTGTTGACTAGCTAGAGAGACCAATTCCAAGCAACTGATAAAAAGCAGAAGATGACAGGCTCCATCCTTTTCAAGAATGTTGAATCGGACACAGCCGTTATCAACTCTAAATTGTCATGACCAAGTCGTCTCGTCGTTGTACAGGTATGAAATTCTGATATCGTTTTTGTTTTGTGAATGATCAAGGTTAATATAATAATTTGAATTCTATTTTTAAATAGCCCTGCCTCTCATTCAAATGCCTCTGTCATTCGGTGATCATCCTGTATATTCTGTTGCTTTGCTAAAAATAAATTGAATTTCATTTTAGATACATGATTTGATCATTCCCAGTATAGCCATTGATAGATTTCTATTTTGAATGGTTTTCATTTGGATTTGATTTGTTGGTTTGCCTGATTGAGTTAACGAAATTGACGATTTGTTTTCAATTGAATTCGTTTTGTATTTACTCTGAATAGGAATTTTTTCTCACTCAATTTAGAGTGCAATTATGTTTGGATTTGATTTCTTTATGGTTCGGATGCTGTGATTGGTAAACGATTTCAATGAGATGGTGGTTACGATCTTGTAATATATCGTGTCATATAATTTTCCAAATCAGGAATACCACTCTGTTCAATTTAATTTGGAAGGAACGATTTTGTAAAAACAAGGTTCTCATTTAAGCCTGTGCAAATGCACCCGAATCGTGGAATGGATTTGATTCATGATAACTATGATAAACCCCAGTCGATTGATTTGCTTGATTGGATCACTGTTGGTTCAATCATTTTCATGTGTTAGATTCGTATCATAAATGAATGCTCTGTTTGATTTTAAATTTTGCAAAATGAATTGATTGACTATGTTATCTCTACCAAATCCGGATACAATTCGTTTGAGTGGAACAATTTTGATCAAAGTCAATTAATATTGTTTGCCCAATTTGCAATAACGAATTATGAATTCTGTTGTTAATCAATCGATCCTGTTACGATTTTGTTTGAATTGATTTTCTCCCCAGTTCGAATTGATCTACTCGTGGCATGAATCATTTG
>SNQJ01S0017645.1:37843-55465 GCA_010110895.2 Picea sitchensis | reverse complement strand
CTTTCGCTTTCATAATATCAATCTTTTGTTTCATGTTTATGTTTATCAATTTGTATTTGATTAGTGACTACTTTAGCTATCACAGTCTTTTGCAGAATGATATGATTGAATTAATATGATCTATGTCTGATTTATTTCACTAATTTAAAGAATACAACAATTACTTAGTTCAGCTAATGAATGACAAATTTCTCTTTTTCATCAATTGAACTATCATGTATAAATCTTTACATATAGGTTTATCTAATTCTAGAGATTTATAAATCATATGATTGTTGTGATTTTTATGTCTTGTTTGTCCTGTAAACAAACTTGAAGAGCACTCCAACTATCGTTTACGAGAAGCTACTGGATTATTCGGTGCATGTTTCCTCCCTCCGATTAGCTAAGAAGATGATTATACACATGACAGATCTGGGGCGTTTCTCCAGGTCAGTTTGTTACTTATTTGTTTGGTTGATTTGTTAGTATAACATTAGTAGTTTAGTTAGATATATGTGTAGTTAGAATTAGTATGTTAGTTGTTTAGTTTTAGTTAGTTTTTGTTTTATTTCTTGTTCATTAAATTATAAAATCAACAAAAATATATCTCTCTGCCTTAGGACAGAATGCAAACGAGTTTTTTAGGTTTTATTTAAATCTGTAAATTGTAGATATTGTATATTTTTTGAATAAGTTATATTTTTGTTAGTAGTTAAATAGTTAATTAGTTAGAGTTAGTATAGTATTAGTTAGTAGATTGTATTATTTCAGTTTGTTTAATAGTTAGTTTTAGATTAGATTAGTTTGTTTGTTTGTTTTGTTTCTTTTTAGCTAGATTAGTTAGTTTAGATTAGTTTTCTTTTGTTTTCTTAGGACCTTAGATCGGCTATCGGAGCCGCTAAAACCGTCAGGGTGGTTCATCCCAAACGGCTTGGGTTATTAGACAACCCCGGACCAGTTCCACTCTCTCAGTTGATGGACGATCGATTTCACCCGTCAACACGACATGATGAGTACTATCCATATATGAGTTTCTTACCTGTATTTACACTATCCTCCATGTCCAAAAACCTCATTCAACTTTAGGTACCATAACCACACCTCCAGGGATTCATGTAGGCTTCATGAAAAGTATCCATCASATATGTTGACATCAACTAAATCACAATCAATATCGATCATACATATTATAACCAACTGGAAAATGATCTCATCCACATATTTGTGGATTTTGAACTTCTCCAAGGGTTGACATCAATCTCTAAAGGTTGAAATCAATCTCCAAKATCACTCTCCAAGGGTTGACATCAATGACAACCAACTGCCCAACAACATTGTAACTATGTATTGCCTTCTCTAACTTCCACAAGTTGTGTCATGCTTCCCTAACTCCGATATCCAATCTTAGTCTTTAATTTATCCAATTATACCTTTAATTATGCCAAATCTGCAAGCAACCGTTTTTTTAGAATTATACATATTATAAAAATTTGTCAAGTAAGGCTACATGTCCTTTTTATGTTCAATTCATGAAGATTTATATTACAATTCTCTAAATTATAACAATTCCAGGTCATTCTCCTCTGAATCAAATTTTCAATGACTATAATTGTTCCTCAATTTGATCTTTGAGATGAAAGTTATGGCTTCCTAAAAAATACACTTTCACCCCATTTGTGCATTTTCTCCACTAGTGTAATTTTATTGAAATGTCAACTTCGGTAAACTGCAGAAGAAAATATGTCAGGTACTAGAGTAACTTTTTTATGAGGGGTAGATAATTATAATGACAAGGAATTCATAACAACTCTCATATTTTCAATCCAGTGCTCTAGTAAAAAACTACAACAATCTAGAAATGACAACTTTGTCCTTTTTCACCCCTTTTCCAGACTTAACAATAAGATTTTTCTTGTATAAGCTCTCTCTTGGTGGTTAATTCACTCTTCACAGTGAAATTTGAAATTATTATCTATTTTTATAGGAACATGTCAAACATTGCATCTCTACGTTACTCAATTATGCTCATAATTCCATGAATGAATCCCAAATGGGCTCAATAAAACATATGGTAAATTAATGCAAATAATACATGAATAGAAAACGTTAGCTTGGGAATGAAAACAGAATAGAAAAAAAACATTCATCAATAGTGTTTCTCATATGTATTATACTTACAAGATAACCAAATACCCAATAACAACAAGTAATTAAATTAACCCTTAAAATTTCAAATTCAAAATTCTTACTAAACAAATATTATAATATTTATTCATTGTATTATGGCTTGAATGCTTACCATAGTCTTCCATTGTTTACCTTACAATTTATAATTATCTTTCTTACTCCTACATAATGGTACATACATATATAATATATGCACATCACCTATGCTTCATGTTGACCGCTAATCTGAGCATTATTAACAAAATCACTACCATTGAATGGTCCAAGTGTTTACACACACCTGTTAATAGATTCATTGTGTCGTTATTAAGATATGTTGATACATGAAAAACATCCATACCAMAAATCAACTCAATCATTTGTACTTGGAAAAAAAAACAATCTTACATTCACACCATAAATCAATCCAAATAATTTGTTTTTGGGGAAAAATCCCATCTTTACCTCGAAAAACACCAAGAATAAATGAACCAACAAGTTCCTTTATTTACAATTTTTAGTTCATGGACATATAAAATATTACTTCTCTAAACTAGTTAAGAGGGCAGTGATAAATTGTATTGTAGCAGACGTGACTTTGTTTACATCTTTGTCCAAGACTCTATCGAGACCCTAAGGTTTTGACAAGTTTGTGTAAGCCATAAGTATGCATTGTGTGCGTGGCCAAGATTTTTCACTGTGTGGTGCCAAGATACAACACTTGCATCAACTAGTGAACTACTTCACACACCAAACCATTTTTAACTATGTGCAAGGACTTGTAAAGTCAGCATGCATGATGAAACAGAGAATATATTCTACAATGACTATAACCATTTTTGTAATGACTTGACTGGTCATGGTTGAGGTTGTAGATGAGATGGCAAGTTTTTCATGATTTTCATGCTCAGGAAAATATAAAAGGAATGCACGTGAATATGTAAGGCTTGGGTTTTCTATCTAGTAGTTGACTGTTATGAGAATATGAGAGAGAAAGTAGATCTATTTTTTCTAGCTAATTTATGTTTTACTGTAAATGAGTTTTGATCAGGCTTCAGCCTATGTTTATTGAAATGTATTTGAAGGCATCCGATATTAATAAATGAAGAATTAAGAACCCCTATTTCTAGATAGTATGGACCATGTTTTTAATGTATGCTTGTTCTATATTATGCTATGAAGTTTGTTGGTAATTGTTGTTATGAATGAATGTAAGTTCTATACATGTTTTTGAGTTTAATTTTGTTAGTATTTATATTTCCTTCACGAGTTGAACAAATATTTAGTCTCTATGATTCTCATGGCATCTCAGGTGAGACCTTCTTCATTCCTTGAAAATTGAATAAGTCGAAACATGTGGGGTATTTTTTGGTGAATATTTTTGAACCATAGGTATGAAACCCTAAGACAACAATTGGCTCCATTTCCAGGACTTGAAGAATTTGTACTACATGATGAAGGTAGGAAATATCGTAGAAACCCTCAAAGGAGGAGATACAAGACTAGTTGACTGAAAAGGGAGACAAGTTCGCATGATGGGAAACCATAAATCTGAAAATCAACATCGAGCCATGGAAATATAGGTATATATACTTAGATATGCATGAAATTTTTTTCTATTAGTTTCCATATTTATTTCATGAACGGATAAAAATGAAAACATATATTATCACTACTTGGTGAGCTCAAGCACAATCAGTTTGGGACCAAGAAACCCTATCTCGGTTGAGATATGTGGATAATAGGTGGGTGAGAGCCATCTAATTTTGGTTCAATTGAGCCAAATTAGGGTATATTGTCGAGTTTTCTATTGACTACAACGAATATTTCAACGGTGTTGAAAGAACATTTGTAGTCATTCTTAGAAGGAGACTATTGGAATAAATCTCTCTATGGATCAATATGTTTTTCATGGAGAACGTGATAATGTGCATGGATCCTGGTAGGATAGATGAGTAAATCCCCTCACCTGGAGGTGGGGGATGAAAATAACGGTGAAAAAAAGAAGATTAATGAAATAGTGGGTCTAGTGAAAGGGATCCATAGGAAGATAAGAAGAGGTGGGAAAATAAAGGATCTTGAATAGAAGACAAGAAAGAGAGAAGAGAGATAAGTAAGGAGAGAGAAATTGAGAATGTGAGTTGATCAAAGAAATAGATAAGAGAGAATTATGGGTGATGGATGTCAAACAAGATCTATCATGAAGAGAAGAGGATTCACATCAGAAGAATGCACGAGGGAAGAGTTGTTCCTCAGAGAAGCATAGGTGAGGAGAGGCCATCAAAGAGACATGACATTAAAAAGGATGTATCAAGAAAGAATATTAGGTATAGTGGTAGTATATTTGAAGAAAGAGAGGTCAAATCCCATTGGTTGATAAGAGACATGGTTGAGTTGGAGGACATTAAGGCACATAGTAGTTGCACCGAGAACACAAAAAATAATGAGGAAGGCACCCTCCGAGAGAGTGAGGAGATATAGGATATTATAAGAAGGATTGCATGACTCAAGATAGGAATCTTTGATAGATCCACCACCAAAGAAGAAGAGATAGTATGGAGGAACCTCCTCTTTGAAAAATCCCCTTGATCCATTCTAACCAAGAAGACATAACCAAAGAAGAAAGTGAAGAGGCAAGAGAAATATACAAAAAAAGTTCAAATGCAATAGAAGAAGAAATTACAAGTGTAGTATAAGATGAATTTATCAAGACTTCACCAGAGATATCACTAGTTTTAGTATTAGTAGATAGTAGTCAAACAATAAGAACAAGTTTGTAATGTCCCCATATACTTAGGAGTCATAAGGGAGAAATTCCGCTAGCCTAATAAGTTCTCTTGGGCTAAGGTGAACAATGACCAAGGGGACATAACTTTCCTAGGAAATACTTTATAAAGTTAAATTGGGAAAAAGGGTGACATGGGTCCTAGGCTAACAAAAAGTCACTTTAAAATTATAAAGTGGAGAACTCATAAAAGTGACTTAAATAAAAATAAAAATACAATGGAGTAGGAAATGACTCAAGTGAGTTAATAAAAAAGTAAAATGAGGAGTCTCTCCTGATTATTTCATTCACTCATTTGAGATAATGGATTTTGGAGAGATTTTGAGAAAGATACTAGGGTTTTCTAGAAACCCTTCAATTTTCTACCAGTTTCGGTGTTGCAATGATACACCCTAGTTAGTTTGGATAATATATCATCCATATTTCTTCCTTGGGATTCATTGACAACTTAGATGTTTTAGTGGAAGCATTCCTCTTCATTTGTGGTTGAGTTTTAGTGACAACATCTAAGTTATCTTTGGCAAGAAGTTTGACTAGATCAGGAGGGTCGAGTTTCTCTATTTTTGGGTATCATTCTCTATTATGGGGCCAATGTTTCCATTGTGGGACAAATTTATTCATTGTTGGGTGAATTTATATAGTGGGGGCGTACTTTAGCTTGAGTAAAGGGGTTGCAATTCTCTTTGTTGGGAGAAATATTCATTTTGAAGGTTGATTTTGACTATGAGAAGGTTGGGATATATCATTGGAACAATTCATTAGCAGTTGGGGTGTATACTTCACTCCTGGAATGAACATCTTGGACCCCAAACTAACATATATCAAGCTGGGCACAATTCTTAGCATAAGAATACAGCCAAAATGTTGTTGTTGATTATATGACACTCTTACCCTATCAAATATTCACTACAGGTTCTCACTCCTCATCACAATTTTGTATTTAGCTATCGATATTTTATTATGAGTGTATTTGTTTGGATATTTCATTATATCAGTGTTGTATCTATTGGAATATTACTATGTTGAATTTAAGAAGAATGATTGGCACTACTTCTAGTGAATTGCCTATGCAGTCATATATATATATATATATAGATAGATAGATAGATAGATAGATAGATAGATAGATAGATAGATAGATAGATAGATAGATGGATGGATGGATATTTCAGTATTGGTGACTATGGGAAATTGTCTATAGATGAGTGGAATTTTTCTTTAATTGCAAATAAATCCAATATTGCATCTACAATTATTGGTACATAAACTGGTTGAAGAAATACCATAGTGATAAATCATTTTAAACTCAAAAAAACCTCAGAAGTCTTAAGGAATACTTAGGGAGGTATCTTACAATGGTATCATAGCATGGTCCTGTGCAACTATGAGGTTTGAAGGGCCTCATTGACAACATATATATGACATCAGGAGACAATAGGAGCATCACATACAAGAGACGTAGAAATCGATCTCAAGATCCTCCTACAGAGAGTGAAGAGGAAGTAGTGTTGGGTGAAGAAGAGGTAGAAAGGGAAGGCACATTCAGGGTCAGATAGAGGGAAAAGGAACATGGGAGAATAAGGAGACCCATGAATTGGCAGTGTTTTCCAAATGATGAATGATTTGGCCAAGGGACAAAAGTTGATGATGGACCTATTGGGAAAACTAGAAATTAACACCATAGAGGGGCAATCTAAACAAAATCAGAATGATGAAAAGGGATCTAACAATGTAGAAGGAAGCCATTCTCACACTACCATGCAGAGCCACCCTCACTTCTACACCAAGACAATGTTGAGATAAATTTATGAATGCACCATCAACTGGAAGGGAAATCTTGGTCCGAGGTTGTCTAAGTAACCCAAGATGTTTAAAATAGCTTACCCTTACGAGTTTTGTGGCTTCATTGGCCTAAATCTAAATTATAAATAAAATATCTAACCCAACTATCTACTATCATATATTAATATACAACATATACATTATTATATACAAAATTGCAAGATTTATTGAAAACCTTGAAAGGAAAGTTTATACAAGGAGAACAAATCTTAAACAACAATAAATAGAATTAAAATCAATTACTAATCTACAAATGAAAATACAAAATTCAAAAAAAAAAAAATGAATTGAATGTAGATGATTGAGATATGACTTAGACAATCAAAGTATTAATCCTAAAGGTGAATCTACATTCAATAAGAAACTAATAAGAAGGAATTGAATAAAACTAACATAGAACTGACCAACACTCAAAGAAAAGAAACAGATTTATGTCTTCCTGTACCAAGCTATCCCTGCAACATGTCTGCTAAGATGAATCTAATGTAAGTAGATTGTATAATTTTAATATCGCAATAACATCAAATGAAATTAACTCCACCCTCACCATTATAATATTATAGGAAAAACAATAATTAATCTCAGTTGAACATTTATGATCATTTACATCAAAGGAATAAATTCACATTGATTGATCAAATCTATGCAAACTCAGATTGTATGAAGAAATTCAATACAATTTAATATCTGCATCAAACTATAACCACACCTGAAACTAAAACGACTTTGGGTTCAAGAACCATTAAAATAAAACAAATTTGATATACATATAACAACAATTAATCATATGGAGTCATAATAGACTAAAGCTAGTTTAGAACAACATATAATCAATACATTTTTTTTTAAAGAATTCAAAACATAGACCATAATTTTATGATATTCCGATGTAAAGAAACTTCTTAACTCATAGTTCGAAAGCCATAGTTAAGTATGGACCTATTTCAAAAATAAAAATTTGTTGTAGTCCAAGTTCCCAAAATTTTCACCATTTCTAGTATCAGGGAAAACATGAGTATTTAAACATAACATTGATATGTTTCTCATATACAAAGCATAGAGACAAATCTTCAAAAAGTAGGGTTTTAAAACCAAATCATTAATTTAGTTTTATAACAACAGTTTTATGACAACTTTGCAAGAGTTGTTATAACAATTTCCAAAACTACTTTCTCCATTGTTTGAAAAAGAAACAATTGGAAAATTAGAAGTATTTCATGATCCTCCATTGTTCCAACAATGTTTAGAATTTGTTCCCTCTTAAGACCTAAAAAAGAATAAAAATAATTAAAATAAAATCTCATAAACTAATTGAAGACAAACTACAAAATCTACAGTTCTATTGCTAGTCTAAAAAAATCATGAAAATAAATTATATTCTTACAAATCAGTAAAACCATTAAAAAAAACTAAGAATTTATTTCCCAATTCAAACATTCGAAAAAGAAGAATCATGCATTTCTGAATTCATAACAGCATTGACATTAGTTGAGTGATTAATAATGATATCCCTAGATTTCCTCAATCTTTTTGTTCTCTTGAAGAGGAGTTTGTTGCAAATCAGATCTCAAATCCCAATTTTCTCTCTCCAGATCTCTATTTCAAGCCAACACCTGGTTAAGACACCCTGGCAAGTATGGGATGTATTGGTAGTATCTCAGAATCCACATGAAGCACTCATCACAATATACATGTTCCAATCTGGGAGGGATTGCTTATGGTATGAATCTGGAGGTTTCTTTGGTTCTATCATAGTTTTTAATTCATTCTGGATCCCTGTAAATCCTTCATGTTCCTAAAGAAATAGAGGTAGATTCAAAACGAAATCATATTGTAGAAAACTATCTCTGGTGGAATCCAGGCTTATAGCTTCGACATAGTTTGTATCCTCTATAATTATTGTTGGAACGTGTTTTCCCTGATTTTCATATTTGTTCCTCCTCATTTTTGACAAAATACGACCACTCCTTTTAATTTTGTTATTAAACACTGAATTGTGAGGATGTGAATGACCATACAAGTTTCGTGACTTGTTTCTCAAGTGACTAAGAACTTCTTCCAAAGGTTTCTTTGGAATAAATCCACGTCCTTTAGATGCCATTTCGATCAAAGGAGGAAAATCAGTTGGATCATTGGCCGAAAAGATAGAGTCATTTTGGATTGGAACCTCAACTCAAGAATCATGAAGTGAGTGAGACAAAAATTTGGGAAAGATAGGTTCTTCAACAACTTGAGGTAATTTGGTATCAGGATCAATTTGCGAGGCAATGAATTCATTCCTTAAAAAAAATCCTTTACACGTGTACCCTGCGCTAAACAAGTGGAAATTTACTAAAATGAGAATCAAACCGTGGTGCAACAAACTATACTCAGGGTTAGGGTTCGGCCTCTGGTAGAACTTTGACATTTTTAGCAAGCTCTTAAGCAAATAGAATGGTAAATTCAACTTAAACCCTTGGAAAAACATTAGCAAACATATGTGAAATAGTAATACCAACCCATAACACCCTTTGCAAGTAATAAAATTCTTTATAATCAACAATAAACCATGCCAACGGGTTTTAAATAATTCTATCGACATACCTTTCACATTATAATGTGACTTCTTGGACACCAACAAAGAATGCCACAAAATACCAACTATTTTCATATTTTTAAACTGTTTATCACCTTCTCGTGACAAACCATTTTCCTTAGCTATATATTCTTCACTGACCTCTAATTGAATGTTACCTATCTTGGCTTTGGTTCCATCAAATGTTTTAGTAAACTCCCGTGCAAATTCTAAATTGAAACCCTCGAATGATCGAATAAATTTCACCCAACTAGATTGAAACAGGTTATCCACAACATCGTCATGAGATAACAACATTTGTGATCCATTCAGATCTACTCTAACCATAGGATCCATTGGTTTGCGAACTATGTACTAGAAAACACAAAAAGATGAACTTTGTGTTTGTAAGAATCTGAACCTATAAACAACTGAAGGGGTTGTCCTTGCATAGTTGGTGATGAACCGAAAACTAATGGTTTGAGAAGGTTCTACCATGATTTCCCACTCCTATGTTTGATTAACTACGAAGAACCAGAGGATGGAAATTTCAAATCCACTTCATCCCCCAAAACCTACCCCCTAGTCATGAATGACTATCCCGAAAATGAGAACANTAATGGTTTGAGAAGGTTCTACCATGATTTCCCACTCCTATGTTTGATTAACTACGAAGAACCAGAGGATGGAAATTTCAAATCCACTTCATCCCCCAAAACCTACCCCCTAGTCATGAATGACTATCCCGAAAATGAGAACACCAATACGTGAGCGAGGTCATAATTAACAGGATAGTGAATTTATCAGTTCATTGAATGGGCATTACATAATGTCGTAATTTGACAAGACAGTGACAACTATTAGACAATGGCACCTAGATCATCTGGTAGGTAAAAACATATAACCAAACTTTGTCAAGGATTTCAACCATGTCATAGTTCTAAAGTTTGGTTTAACTAAAGGAATTAGACAAATACCATATCAAGTTGGTTTTTTCGCCTAGGTTATGAATTGTGTTAAAATTTTAACATAGTTGTGTAGCCACCAATGAAACATGGTCCAAACCTTGTGATTTTATATTTCCAATTAAAGCATACAAACTTTTAACTTATACACAGGGACAAATGCTCTAAGGGTTCAGTCAATGACCTTCTAAAAGATTCAATTTCATGCTTTATAGTCATGAAATTGAAAAAAGGTGAACACGGTATATAAGAGATAACCACCAATAATATAAATCAAACAAAACTGATCAACATTAGTACTCATAACTAAAACAATCAATATGACGTATATATATGATAAGAAGTGGATACAATAAAATTCTTTTTCTATTTTTTGTTTTTCAAAAATCGACAAAATGAGATGGTAGTTGGGCTTCCAACAGACACCCAAACACATCATGCCACAATTATTAAGTGGTGAGGTAGCACCAGAGGGGACAATAGAGTAGTATGACTCTTATTTRACCTATTTGGAGGAGTACAAGAGGTTGGGCAATTACTTTCAGGAAGCTATGCTTTTCACTGAYTTTTTCCACCTTAAACAGAAGAACCATCCCAGAGGATATAAAAGGACACCCAACCAAGAGATTTAGAAGACACTTTGAAAAGTGACCATTCCAAATATTGACATATCCTCAAAACGTTCAACAAAGAATTGGGTGTAGAAGATAGCAACATACTTCTAGCTCCATCAGATGATAGAAGTTGAGGCCATTAAATTGGAAAATTTACATTTAGATGGTGAGAGCCATGAGTGGTCGTACCATGGGTTAGTGACACTGGGTCATGTAGGCATGCCATCTTATCTCTAATTCACACAGAGGCTCATTAAGCACTTTGATAATAAATACCTAGAGATTCACTTCAGAGAGACAACACATATTAAGAAGACATGTAGTCTAGAGTAATACATCTCATAATTTCAGAGGCTTGTAGTGATGGTTAATGACATATCCGAGGCATGACTAGTGATGTTGTTTGTGGAGGGGTTATATGAGCCCTTATGTGGATGGGTCAAGACTTATAAGCCTGCCACTTTTCAGGATGCAGTCAGAAGAACTAGGGACATGCATGATGTTGCTCCTAAGAGAAAGTTTCCTCCTAAATCCACTTTCCCCCAGAAGAGTAAAGAGTCCAAACCTTTTCAGAAGGAGTCAACTAGAAAACCCAAGCTATATGAGGAGACCACAAAAGAGTTGAGTAAAAAGAAACTTTCTTTCAGTTTTCAGGAGCCTTGGGTACTGGGACACAAGTGTTCGGGGAAGGACAAAGTACGCAAGGCTCATTATATCGAGGTTTATTCTGATAGTGACAACGAGCATGAGGAGGAAGAGAAGGTATAGGAACACCATACATTACATGAGGATACTTCACAAGCTAAGGCTAATAACCCTATCATTGCATCTATTTCAGGATTTCTAAGGTATCATATGTTCAGAGTCAGAGGAATCTTACAGGGGCACAATGTTATAGTTTTTATTGACATCATAGCTTCATAAAACTTCATATATGTAGCTATGGTGGAGAGACAATGGATTCTGATTGAGGATTTTGATGGGTTCACAGTACTCATACTAGGTGGTCATCAAATGGGATGTACTAGATGGATCCCTAAATTATAAATAACCATGGGGAACTACACATTGACAAATGATTTCTTTGTGGTGGATGTATCAGACACCAATGTGGTACTTGGAGTCGAGTGGCTTTACTCCATTGGGAAATATACAACTAATTAGAGGATGATGGATATGGAATTCACAGGACCAGATGCTAAAAAGGTAGTCTTGCAGGCCATGTGTTGAAATATTGTAACTACGAAGAATATTCTACTTATTTTTTAGTTATTGTCTTATGGATCAATCCCCTTTTGTGGATTGACCATGTCGGGCTCTTTGTATGACCAAATTCCCTTTTTTGGATTGGTCAAACCCTAATTATATCATGCTAATTAATAATTTGGCCACCAGGGCTAATTAAAGTGGCTTTAGCCACTAGTTGAAGAAATCGGCTCTGCCTAGTGAAGAGACACCACCCTAGTGCCTACCATCTAGTATAAATAAGAGTGAAATATTCCTCATTAGCACACTCACTCAATTCACTCATCAAATGCGCAATTTTGGAGATAGTTGTAGTTGGGAGAAGAAGGAGAGAGAGGTGCATTGATCAGTCGTGGATATTCTCTAGTGTTTGGTCTTTTATTTTGGCATTGTATTGGCAATATATATTAAGGAAGTTTTTGATGGGTTTACTCCTTTGTTAGACAGTTGTCTTAGGTTGATGGAAAATTGGTATAGATTGTTGGTTGTCATTGATGTCAACCATTGGAGAGTGATATTGTAGATTGATGTCAATGCTTGGAGAAAGTCTGGTAGTGAATTCCAGTAGAACAAAGGTTTGGGTAATGGACCCAAGTTTATTTGATTTATAATGGTATGAGTTTTAATATATTTTAACGTAATAATATTCTATATGGGTAGTACATGTCATTCCATTTCCAGTGGTATGTGGAACATCACATAAATCCTCATGGTTAGAGATTTATGGCCATGTGAAGTTGGAGAACCTAGGTTTGGGTAATGGAACTAAGGTTGTTTGATGTATAATGGTATTAGTTTTGATATATTTGTAGGTAAAACTACTCTATATGGATATTACATGTCATGCNTCCTCATGGTTAGAGATTTATGGCCATGTGAAGTTGGAGAACCTAGGTTTGGGTAATGGAACTAAGGTTGTTTGATGTATAATGGTATTAGTTTTGATATATTTGTAGGTAAAACTACTCTATATGGATATTACATGTCATGCCATTTCTGGTGGTATATGGAACGTCACATAACTCCTCACAGTTTCAGAGTTATGGCCTTACGAATTTGGAGGACCCTCATATGTTGGCTTGAAGCCCCAAAAGGTCAAAGAAGTCAAAGTTCTTGCAAAGAAGAAATTATTTAAATAATAAAGTGAATTGACAAAGTAAAAAAGGATTATTTAAATAGTAAAGTGAAGTGACAAAGTCAAAGAGGATTATTTAAAGTGAAGTGACAAAATCAAAGAGGATTATTTAAATAATAAAGTGAAGTGACAAAGTCAAGGAGGATTATTTAAATAATAAAGTAAATGGAGAACTTTTTAATTATGGAAAGTGGTTATAATAAGGTTAACCCTAAAATCAGGAAAATGTGTTAAGTTTTCAAGTGGCTATTGGATACATGAACAAGTGGCAAATTGGGAAAAGTTGGACATAGGTGACCATGTGGACAAAGTGGCCTAGAAGATGATTCTAAGGAAGCTACTTGGAGAGTATAAATAAGAGGTAATGATCACTCATTTTAATCACACCTAAGCATATTGAATATCTACAGGCGATTGAGGTAACCAAAGGATATCTAAGCCAAATTTTAGAGAGAAGGTGAAGTAAAGAAGGTCAAAATGCAAGGGAGGATAAATTCATTTGATGATGCTTTCTAAGGTAAGTTATTTTTAAGGTATGATGTGTTAGAAAAACAGGACCATGGAGCAATAAAAAAAAGAAAATGCGGAAACAAAACACAGAAGATACATAATACAATAGAGACACAGATTTACGTGGTTCACCCAGTGTGGGCTACGTCCACTAGAGAAATTGTCAGGTCCTTCCTTTATTATTATCCAACATATGAATTGATAAAACCTACAACAAACCCACTGTAACTTCCTCTTCTTTCTATATCAGTCTCTCGTCTCAAAATACAATATTCACTATGATACACAGCCGTAATACATTTCTGTCATAAGAGAGGGTTTCCTTATAAGGAAAAAAAACCTAACATAACTTCTACCATTAGATCTGTGACCTTATAATGAATGATCCAAACTTACAATGAAATTACAATATACTTTTAGAAGGCAATTTTTCCTTTGGGGGCTTCACCCCTGAACCCCCCAGCCAGGGGGATATCCCCCCGAGACCCCGCAAAGGGGGTAACCCCCTTCTACACTACCCTGAGTGGAAGAGTGTACATACTTATGGGGTGTAAATACTTCATGGGGTATAAACACGATTGAAAACAAAAGACCTCTAAATTAGGAAGATAATCAGGCTCCACAACCAACAATCTCCCACTTGGACACTAATCTCAATAACTCCACTGCTATTGTATATGTTGGACTCTGAACCTTCTTAGACTTGGAAAATATCTCATCTTCATCTTCATTCTTGAAGACCAACTGAAACTGAGCAGGAACTCAGTTTCTCCCTGGTTACTCCCTTTGTTAACATGTCTGCATGATTCTGGCTAGTGTGTATCATTTCCAAATTCAAATGTCCATATTCCAAAGTATATCATATGAAGTGGTACCTCAACTATATATGCTTAGTCCTCAAATGGAATGTTGAGTTATTTGGAATATGAATGGCACTCTCACTGTCACAGTACAACTTTCTATTCTCCTTCTTCTTTCCCAATTCCTCCATAAACCTTTGTAACCAAATCATCCATTTACTAGCCTTTGTAGTAGCAAAATACTCTTCTTTTGTTGTTGAAAGTGTAACAACCTTTTGTAGTTTCAAAATCCAACTTACTTCTATTCCACCTATAGTAAAAACATACCCTGTGGTGCTCCCCCTGCTATCTTTATCACCTGTCATATCTAAATCAACATATCCCTATAGAAAAGTGTCTGATCCTTCAAAACATAATGCATGAGTAGCAGTACCTCTCAAATACCTGAGAATCCACTTTACTACCTCCCAATGTTCTTTACCTGGATTGTTCATATACTTGCTCACAACTCCCACTGCATGTGCAATATCTGGTCTTTTACAAACCGCCGCATACATCAAGATGCCAATTGCTGATGAATAAGGGGACCTGGATATGTATTCTATCTCCTTTTGTGTCTTGGGACACATTTCCATAGTTAATTTGAAATGGCTGTCCAAAGGTGTACTAACTAGTTTTTCATTCTTCATTCTGAACCTCTCCAACACCTTCTCTATGTACTCACCCTGAGACAATGTCAATTTGTGATTTTTCCTATCTTTTGTTATTCTCATACCAAGGATTTTCTTTGCATCACCCAAATCCATCATCACAAATGAATTAGCTAATTTCTTCTTGAGAACATTTATATCCTGCATATTAGACCCTACAAAAAGAATGTCATCTACATACAATAACAAGATAATATAGCTTCCATTTTCTAGCCTTTTGAAATAAACACAGTGATCAGAATGACATCTACTATAACTTTGTTCTATCATAAACCTGTCAAACTTCAAATACCACTTCCTTGGAGCTTTATTTAGGACATACAAGCTCTTCTTCCACCTTCATACCAAATTATCATTCCCTTTGACCTCATACCCCTGTGGCTGCTGCATATAAATCTCTTCCTCCAAATCCCCATGGAGAAAAGTTTTTTTTACATCTAATTGTTCAAGATGCAAATATTCTACTGCCACAAGACTTAAAATAGTCCTAATTGAAGTCATTTTAACAACAGGAGAAAACATTTCATCAAAATCCATACCTTTCTTTTGTGCAAACCCCTTTACAACAAGTCTATCCATGTACATATTTTCTCCTCCATCTTCTTCCTTCAACTTGTAAACCCATTTATTTTGCAATGCTCTTTTTCCTGTAGGAAACTGAACCAAGTCCCAAGTTTGGTTATTTACCAAGGAATCCATATCCTCTTTCATGCCTTGCTCCCACTTTTTTTGGGTGTCTACCTACATTGCCTCTTAATAACATTCTGGTTCACCAGAATCAGTCAACAATAAATAATACAATGAAGGAGAGTATCGTTCATGGGGTATAGTTAACCTGGTAGATATTCTAACGACACTTACAGGAGTTTGGGGTACCTATTGCTCCTATTGTTGTACATTTTGATTTTCTGGTTCCTTTGGAATTTCTTTTTCAGTGATCTCATCAAGCACTCTGTATTCTTGTTTTTCTTTTTCCTGTTTATTTCCCCACAACTAATCTTTGTACATGACCTTCTCATTGAATATGACATCTCTACTCCTAATGATTTTTTTATTTTCATAATCCCATAAGCGATAACCAAAATCATTAACACTGTATCCAATAAAGGTAAAATTCTTGGATTTTTCCTCAAAGCTTTACAATTCTAATTTCTTTATCAATAGGGACAAATAAGCTACAAAGTGAAAGTCTTGAAAAATGAATAGTTACCTTTTTTACATCCCACATTCCTCCTCTGAAATTATACCATATAAAGAGGTTGAAGTTCCTTTGTTTATTAAGTAAAACAACAATATCTACATCATCTTCCAAAATGTAAGGGACAAATAACATGCAATCTCATACTCCTTACACCTCCTTGATTGTCTTATTCATCCTTTCTGACACACCATTTTCTTGTGAATTGTTCTTGGAGGCTATCTTCTCTCTATGAATGCAGCATGGTATGAACAATAATCATCAAACTCCTTGTTGCAATATTTACCTCCATTATCTGATCTAAGACACTTCTTTTTTCCTTGTATCATTCTCAGCCAAAGCTTTCCACTTCTTAAAAGTATCAAAAACATGATTTTTTTAGAATTTTCCTGTATCATTCTCAACCAAAGCTTTCCACTTCTTAAAAGTATCAAAAACATCAGATTTTTGTCGAATGCAATAAATCCAAGTTTTTCTAGTTGCATCATCAATAAAAGTAACATAGTAATGAGAGCCACTAAGAGATGACACCGGAGTTGGTCCCCATACATCTATATGCACAAGATCTAACCTTTCACTCTTCTTTTCTTTTCCGACTCTGAGAAATCTGACTCTCTTATGTTTTCCATAAACACAATGCTCACAGAAGTCCAAATCAATTTGTTTAAGATATGGAAACAAATTTATTTTTTGAAGTATCTTCATTCCCTTATTACTCATGTGTCCAATCCTATGATTCCATAGTGTTGTATCCACTCCTGTAGAAGCTAAAGAGGTAGAAGAGTCAATACTACCAGTACACAAATACAATGTACCTACCTTCTCTCCTTTTGCTATCACCAATGATCCTTTGATGACCTTCCACATCTTAGCTGTAAATATGGATATACAACCTTCACTTGCCAACTATCCTATTGAAATTAGATTTTTACTGAGATCTGGAACATGTCTTACCACTTTCAACAACCATTGATTTTCATTTCTTTGCTTTATTTTTACCCTTCCCATTCCAACAATTTTGCATGGTGCATCATCACCCAAATGAACCTGTCCAAAATCACCTTGAACATAATATAGAAAATGTTTCCTATGGGGTGTGGCAACAAATGAAGCCCC
>SNQJ01S0017645.1:23466-37833 GCA_010110895.2 Picea sitchensis | reverse complement strand
TTTTCATTTCTTTGCTTTATTTTTACCCTTCCCATTCCAACAATTTTGCATGGTGCATCATCACCCAAATGAACCTGTCCAAAATCACCTTGAACATAATATAGAAAATGTTTCCTATGGGGTGTGGCAACAAATGAAGCCCCTGGATCTACCACCCAAGACTTAGAAATATTATCTACGAAAATAATCAAATCATCTTGTAACACATCACCTGTTACATTTGCTTCCTGATTTCTCTCATGTTGTCCATCTCTTTGTTTCTTTGGAGATCTGTAGTCTTTCTTCAGATGTCCTTTCTTCCCACAATTCTAGCACTCTATCTTTCCAAGTCTATATTTGGATCTGCCCTTCCTATAATTCCTACGGTTATCTGAGCCCTTTCCTCTATCCTTTTTTCTTCCCCTGCTCTCCATGTTCAACGCATTACCTGATGTCTCACATGTGATTTTCTATCGCATTTCCTCACTAAGGAAAGAAACAACAACATCATCAAATTTTAAAGTATTTGAACCAAGACAGAGTTACTTACAGCCATGACCAAGCCGTTCTAGCTTTCTGGCAATGAGCACAAGATTAGAAGAGCCCTAACCTCATCATCAAAGTCCACTTTTACAGAACTTAGTTGATTAGGAACCATATTAAATTCATTTAAATGATCTGCAATAGACCCACCTTTTGACATCTCTATATTAAATAATCTCTTCATTAGAAATACCTTATTGGAAGATGAGGGTTTTTCATATAATTTATCCAATGCATCAATCAAATCCTTCTTTGTCTTTTCTTTCAAAATATTGAAAGACACCAACGCTGCCAGGCTCAACCATATCGTTCCTAGAGCCTTTCTATCAAGAATATCCCATTATTCGTCCTTCATAGCTGTCGGAATTTTTTCTATTCTGCCCAATGGTAGGAATAGATTAATGCAGGAGCATTGTAAGTAGCCAGCCGAGCAGGCATAAAGGTGAAGGACAGATCGAAAAGCACCATCGCACATTTTGAAGTGTTTTGAGATTAATGAATGGACATTAATGTAATAGCTAAGGGAATCACACTTACATTTATGTCTAGATGTTGTAAACAGATCTTGAGCGTTTCTCTCATCTATAGAATGTAGAGGCATTTATGCGTAATGAATGAAAGTAGGTAGATTTAATTTAATAGATTAGACAGTTTAGAAGTATAGGAGGGAAAATGGATCTAGACACCCTCACCCTTGTATCATTGTAATTTTTTATGATCATTCAGAATTCATAAGTTGTAGAGCTGTAACAGAGAGCTGTAGAGAAGAACCCATGTACAGGAGCACTTGAGTTAATATAAGAATCTTTGAATCAACTTTCATGGTGTTATGATGCTTACTATTTACATTTGTTGAACGATATGTTTACAGATGATTTGTTTCTCTGTTATGCATTTGTTTCGATGATGTGTCGGGTGTATGATTTCATTTTGAGTATATGAAGTCTGAGAGAGGAGAATAATGAGTTTCAATTGTTTTTCTTCCTGAGAATTCCTACAAGGAGTGCAGTGAACGCCTGCAAGGTGTGCGATGACAAGGATCTGATTTTTATCTCAGAAAGCTCAAGAGAGATATCGTTGTTCTCATAACCAGCAGAAGTGCAGGTGAGGCACGGAGACATGAAAGGTGTGTGTAGGTTGTTTGAATCCTTAGAACTTATCAACTAAGGTGAAGGTTGAAGGACCACTGTTGCAAAGAGTGCAGAGGGTCGAAGACTCAAATAACCAGAGGTTATTTGAAGGTTTGCCGCAAGGAGTGAGAGCATGGATCCTTTTGGGAAGATTGAGTTTACAAATGAAAGCTCAGGAAGGATAACACCTTTGAAGTGCTCAAATGGAGATGGAGATCGAAATCATCTCATAGAAGTCAAGTTCAAGAGGGAGAACACCGATTCATTTGGGATGAAGTCATTGAAGAGTGAATCAGGCGGTCATAATTCTCCGTGGAGAAATCATGAAGTCATGAGGACCGTAAGATCCAGAGGAGTTGTAAGGTGGTTAAGAGTCAGATGAACCCACCACCCTGATATCAAGAATCAACATGTACTATTGATCGTACTCATTTTGAGTCGTTAGATCATTTCAGGAATTTAGGATCCGTAAGTTTGGAGTGCAGGCCAAAATACTTGGTCACTCTAATTCCCGAATCGCGAAAGGGATTATGAGGTGTGGAATTTTGGCATTTCCTCATTTCAAGGTTCGGCATTTCGGCAATTCCGATGGCAGGGAGTCTGGGCACTTTGCATTGAAAACCCCAAAGTCACGAATGCAACGTATCTTTGTAGTGGAATTTTGGCATTTCGACATTTTGGGGTTCGAGAAGTAGAGGAGGCAGTGACTTTAGAATTGAGAGTTTCAAACTCCCAGTTTGCGAAATCCCAAAGAGTGAAAGGAAAAATTCCCAAAAAGGTTGAGGGACAATAGTCGTTGGGCCCCAATCGGGTTTCAGGGTTCTGAGATTCAAGAGGTAGAGTTGCATGGTCAACACAACTCCCAAAATCATGAAGGGAGAAACATCGAAAGGTTGGTCCCAAGTATTAGTTAGAGGATACGTGCAACGAGAGTCAAAGGAGTGTTCAAGGTTCGACGAAAATCCCGAAAGGCCGTCGATCTCGACAATAGGAGAAATTTTGAAGTTCGGGGAATCATAAGGGAAGAGGAACGACTGTTGGTTGTTCGCTTGAAGTCCCGAAAGCCAAAACTAGTGGGTAACAACTAGCGTGTGCTCGTCATGTTGGAGGAGTCAACCTTCATTGACATTTCATGTTTCGGTGATTGCAAGAGTCATGGCATTACGTCGATAACCTCCAACTCGCAAAGCCCAAAATATTTTGGGGCTTAAACAAAGGGGTTTAATTAACTCTTTGTGTGATTTGGAAAAGATCCTGCGTTGATCTCATCCCGAGGGCAGGGGGTCTGCGTCAGTTGTGGTATAAGAGCACAGAATAAATTCTTTTCTTTCTATAGCAAAGAGAAAAGAGAAAAAAATTTCAGCCATGCTGCTGAGAAGAAGAGATAGGCAAATGCCTGATCCAGCAGTGGAAAGAGAAATGTGTGAGTTACATGCCAGACTTGATGCTATGGAGATAGCACAAAGGCGCATAGTCGACGTTGGGGATATCAGCGAGGCTGAAAGTGAAAATGAAGCTGGAAACAAAGGAGAAGAAGTTGCAGTCGAAGATGCTGTAGACGAATGCCTATTCAGGGTTGTTGCAAGGACAGGTGCCAGAGAAAAAATGGACATTCCCATGTATGAGGGAAACTTAAATGTTGAAGAACTTCTAGACTAGATTAGAGCTCTATAAAAATACTTCGACTATGAGGATTTCGAGGAAGATAAGAAAGTCAAACATACTGTTACTAGACTTAAAGGGCATGCAACACTATGGTGGGATGAACTACAGGCTGACAGACGCTGCAAGGGAAAGAATAAAATCAAAATATGGGATAGAATGGTTGCAAAGATGAAAGCCAAATTTATACCATGGGATTATCAAATCACTCTATTTCAGAGGATGAAGAATTTGAGACAGAAGCTGACGTCAGTGAAGGAATAAACTAAAGAATTCTACAGGATAAACATCAAAGCAGGTCATCGGGAAAGCGATGATGAAAAAGTTGTCAGGTACATAAATGGTCTGCGATATGACATTGAATATGATATGAGCATGGTGACCATTCAAAATGTGAAATATGCTTATCAGATAGCTCTGAAAGCTGAAGAGAAGATGAGTCGAAAGAAAGGTCAAAGAGGCTGAGGTAGAGGTCAAGCTAAAGGAAAAACAATTGCCCAAGATAGAACTCGGAAACCTAAAGAAGAGGGAAAGAAACCTCAAACTCAACCTAAGAGAGGAGGAAGCTCACAAGGAAGGAAATATGCTGATAGAAATACTTTTCCTCGAGCCAGAGGAAGATGAAGAGGTAGAGGAGGTGAAGTGAAATGCTTCATCTGTGGAAAAATCGGACATAAATCCTATGAGTGTCTAGATAAGAAGAAATATGGTGGTGAAACTCACATTGCCAAAGCTCAAGGATGGAATGTTTAGGTAGAAGACACTGAGGGTGGAATATCTTTAATGATGAGGAAAGTTCTCTTGAAGTCATAGAAGGAGACAGAGAACCCAACCCAAATAAATAGTCTGTTTCGAACTGCTTGCAAAACTAAATACAGAGTATGCAAGGTCATAGTGGAGAGCGGTAGCATAGACAATCTTGTATCTACAGAGATGGAAGAAAATCTGGAGCTAGAGACTGTTGTACATCCAAGCCCATACAGAGTTTCGTGGCTACAAAAAGGACATCAGGTAAATGTCACTAAACAGTGTTTAGTTGAATTTAAAATAGGAGGATATAAAGATGAAATATTATTTGATGTCATTCCCATGGATATTTGTCATCTATTTCTGGGTAGACCATGGCAATATGACATAAACGTAGTTCATGATGGGAGAAAGAACATGTACACCCTGGAGAAAAATGGTAGGACTCACATGTTGCTCCCAATTAATGATAAAGAGATGAAAACAGAGATGAGAAACACTGTACTTCTCATGAGTGGGAAGGAACTTCTTGATGAGGTTAAGAAGAAGGAAGACACACAATTTATTGTGGTTAGGAAGCCCATAATTGTTTTGACCAGTACGAGGATAGATGATTTACTAGAAGAAATTCAGGAGTTGTTGGGAGTTTTCCGATATAGTAGTGGATGAACTACCTTGTTCGTCGCCACCTATCAGGAGTATAAGTCATCATATATATCTTATACCTGGAGCCAGTTTGCCAAACAAAGCAGAATATCAGTTGACGCTGCAGGAAAATGAAGAAGTTAAGAGACAGGTCCAGGACTTAATGAACAAAGGATTGATTCGAGAAAGATTGAGTCCATCTGTTGTTCCGACAGTGCTTAGCCCAAAGAAATATGGAGGCTGGATAATGTATACAGAATCAAGGGTGATCAATAAGATTACCATCAGATACATATTTCCATTGCCAAGGATGGATGACTTGATGGATTGCTTGAGTGGAACAAATTGTTTTTCAAAGATTGATTTGAAAAGAGGGTATCATCAAATTCGAATGAGAGAAGGTGATGAATGGAAGACAACATTCAAGACGAATGAGGGGATGTATGAATGGCTTGTCATGCCATTTGGCTTAATGAATGCGCCCACTACTTTCATGAGGTTGATGGATGAAGTCCTGAAGGATTTCATAGGGAAATTCACCATTGTATATCTTGACGATATATTAATTTTCAGCAAGACAGAAACATAACACTTAAAGCATTTAGTTGCAGTAATGAGGAGATTACAGTAGGAGAAATTGTTGATTAATATGAAGAAATCATCCTTTATGAGGACATAACTCATTTATTTGGGTTTTGTTATCTCAGCAAATGAATTAAAAATGGATCCAGAAAAGATAAAGGCGATTAAGAATTGGCCATCACCGAAGAGCGTGTTTGAAGTCCGAAGCTTCCATGGGTTGGCTAGCTTCTACAAAAAATTCATCCGAAAATTCAGTGGAATTAGTGCACTGATGATGGATATGGTGAAGAAAAGACATCAATCTTTTCATTCGATGGAGGAAGTAGATAACAACTTCAATCTGTTGAAGAAGAAGATCACTGAGCAACCAATTCTGGTTTTTCCATATTTTAGCAAGACATTCCAGGTCAGGTGTGACACGAGTAGATTTGCAATTGGAGTGGTCTTGAGCCAAGATGATAGGTTGGTCGCATACTTCAGTGAAAAACTGAATGAAGCAAAGGTTAAGTACTCCACATATGACAAACAATTCTATGCAGTCATACAAGCACTGAAGAAATGGAGACACTATTTGGTTCCCAAGGAGTTTGTTTTGTACAACGATAATCACACTTTGCAATTCATGACTCAACAAGAGAAGTTGAACCAAAAACATGCTAAATGAGTTGAATACATGCAGAATTTTACTTTTGTGATCAAGCATAATTATGAAACTGCTAACAAAGTTGCTAATGCTTTTGAGCAGGAAATGTTTGCTTATGGAGGAATTGAGAGTCAAGACTTTGGGTTTTGATAACCTCAAAGAAATGTACAGGGATGACCCAGATTTTAAAGAGGCATATGAGGCATCTGGGAATCCAATTCTCAAGGACAGAAGCCAATGGACTGAATACATGATCCATCGTGGATTATTGTTCAGGGGAAATCATCTATGTATTCCAAAATGCTCCATGAGGGAGAATTTGATGAAGGAAAAGCACAGTGGAGGATTGGTCGGACATTTCGATCATGAAAATATGTTCTCAAAGTTGAATGGCTCATATTTTTGGCCAGGGATGAGGATAGATGTCAAGAAATTTGTGGACAGGTGTAGAATTTGTCAGCACATGAAAGGAAAAATGCAGAACATAGGGTTATACCAAATATTACCCATACCTAAAAGGTCGTGGGACACAATGAGCATGGATTTTGTATTGGGACTACCAAGGACATAGAGAGGATATGATTCAATATTTGTGGTAGTCAACAGATTTTCAAAGATGGCACATTGCATACCATGCTAGAAAACCAGTGACGCAACTCTTATTGCAAACATGTTTTTCAAGGAAGTCATCAGACTTCACGGCTTGCCAAAGAGTATCATGTCTGATCGAGATACAAAGTTCGTAGGGAATTTTTGGAGGACCTTATGGAAGAAGTTGGGGACAATTTTGTCTTTTATATCAACATATCATCCTCAAATGGATGGATAGACAGAAGTCACAAACAAGAGCTTGAGAGATTTGTTAAGAAGCTTAGTCATTGAACACCACAGTCAATGGGATCACATTCTTCCATAGGCAAAATTCGCTTACAATGATTCACTCAATAGAAGCATAGGGCAGAGTCCATTCCAGATTGTATATGGAATGCAACCAAGGGGAGCTTCTAAATTGAAATATTCAGAACAAAATGAATTCAGGAGTGCTAGTGCAGAGGACTTTGTAGAAGGAATGAAGGAGATTTACAGCCGAGTTAAGGAACGATTGCAAAGTTCAAGTCAAGAATACAAGCAGAGAGCAGAACAACACAAGCGAGAATTTCAATTTGAAGTTGGTGATCTAATTCTTGCGCATCTGAGGAAGGAGAGGTTCCTAAGGGGAATGTATAATAAGCTGAAGATGAAAAATATTGGACCGTGCAAAGTCATAAGGAAATTTGTGGCAAACGCATATGAGATTGAATTACCCGATGGGGTCAGAATCTCACCGATATTTAATGTTGTGGAGTTGTACCCTTACAGATCTAAATAAGAATGAACAGAGGAGGAACAAAAAGAAATTCAATGGAAAAAACAAATGCCTGTAGCAGTAGATCCACGGATGGAAAGCATAATTGACAAAAGGGTTAGCAAAAAGACCAGGAGAAAAGAGTATTTTGAATACTTGGTCAAATGGAAGGGACATCTAGTTGAAGATGCTAGTTGGGAGGATGAAGCAAAAATTCATAGGCATGGACAAACCATGCAAGAGCTCATGAACAAGAGTTCATGAAAATTTTCAAGTGAGGGAGTACGATGTAGGAGCATCGTAAGAATCCAGCCAAGAAGGCATAAAGGCAGAGGACAGTTGGAAAAGCACCAGCGCACATTTTGAAGTGTTTTGAGATTAATGAATGGAAATTAATGTAATATCTAAGGGAAGCATACTTACATTTATGTCTAGATGTTGTAAACAGATCTTGAGTGTTGCTCTCATCTGTAGAATGTAGAGGAATTTATGCATAATAAATGAAAGTAGGTAGATTTAATTTAATAGATTAGATAGTTTAGAAGTATAGGAGGGAAAATAGATATTTACACCCTCACCCTTGTATCATTGTAATTTTTTATGATCATTCAGAATTCATAAGCTGTAGAGATGTAGCAGAGAGCTGTAGAGAAGAACCCATGTACACGAGCACTTGAGTTAATATAAGAAGCTTTGACTCAACTTTCATGGTGTTATGATGCTTACTGTTTACATTTGTTGAATGGTATGTTTACAGTTGATTTGTTTCTCTGTTATGCATTTGTTTCGATGTTGTGTCGGGTGTATGATTTCATGTTGAGTGTATGAACTCTGAGAGAGGAGAATAATGAGTTTCAATTGTTTCTCTTCCTGAGAATTCCTACAAGGAGTGCAGTGAACATATGCAAAGTGTGCGTTGACGAGGATATGAGTTTTATCTTAGAAAGATCAGAAGAGATATCGTTGTTCTCATAACCAGTAGAAGTGCAGGTGAGGCACAGAGTCATGCAAGGTGTGCACAGGCTGGTTGAAGCCTTATAACTTATCAACTAAGAGGAAGGTTGAAGGATCACTGTTGCAAAGAGTGCACAAGGTTGAAGACTCAAATAACCAGAGGTTATTTGAAGGTTTTCTGCAAGGAGTGCGAGCAAGGATCCTTTTGGGAAGCTTGAGTTTACAAGTGAAAGCTCAGGAAGGATAACACCTTTGAAGTGTTCAAAGGGAGATAGAGATCGAAATCATCTCATAGAATTCAAGTTCAGGAGGGAGAACACCGAGTCGTTTGGGATGAAGTCATTGAAGAGTGAATCGAACAGTCATAATTCTCCATGGAGAACTCGCGAAGTCGCAAGGACCATAAGATCCAGAGGAGCTATAAGGTGGTTAGGAATCGAATGAACCCACCACCCTGATATCAAGAATCAATGTGGACTGTTGATCGTGGTTAGTATGAGCCGTTATATCATTTCACGAATTCAGGATCCATAAGTTTGGAGTGCAGGAAAAAAATCTTGGTCACTCTAATTCCCGAATCATGAAAGGGATTATCAGGTGTGGAATTTCAGCATTTCGACATTTCGGCAAATCTGATGACAAGGAGTCGAGGCACTTTGCATTGAATACCCCGAAGTCGTGAACACGACATATCTTTGGAGTGGAATTTCGGCATTTCAACATTTCAGGGTTTGGGAAGTAGAGGAGGTAGTGACTTTGGAATCGAGAGTTTCAACCTCCTGGTTCACGAAATCCTGAAGAGTGAAAGGAAAAATTCCCAAAAAGGTTGAGGTACAATAACCGTCGGACCCCAATCAAGTTTCGTGGTTCCGAGATTCAAGAGGTAGAGTTGCATGGTCAACACAACTCCTGAAATCATGAAGGGAGAAACACCGAAATGTGGGTCCCAAGTATCAGTTAGAGGATACATGTGGTGGGATTCAAAGGAGTGTTCAAGGTTCGGCGAAAATCTTGAAAGGTTGTCGATCTCACCAAAAGGTGAAATTTCAGAGTTCAGGGAATCATAAGGGAAGAGGAACGACTGTTGGTTGTTCACTCGAAGTCCCGAATGCCAGAACTAGTGGGTAATAGGTGGCGTGTTCTCGTCATGTTGGAGGAGTCAACCTTCGTTGACATTTCATGTTTCGGCGATTGAAAGAGTCGTGGCATTGCGTCGAGAACTTCCAACTCGTGAAGCCCAAAATATTTCGAAGCATTAAAAAAGGGGTTTAATTAACTCTTTGTGTGGTTTTGAAAATATCCTGTACTGATCTCGGCCCGAGGGCAGGGGGTTTGCGTCATAGATCCTTCTGATATAAATAATCTTCCATCTGCATCTTCCATAACTGGTAGTTTTGGCCATTAAATTTTTTGACCCTAAAATTTCTATCTTCTGACATTTCTCCCACTCAAACCAGTAACCCTCTTTTCCTATGAGTTACCTTTCTCTCTGATACCAGTTGTTAGAAAAACAGGACCCTGGAGCAATAAACTAAAAAAATTGTGGAAACAAAACACAGAAGATACACAATATAATAGAGACACATATTTACGTGTTTCACCCAGTGTGGGCTATGTCCACCAGAGAAATTTCTAGGTACTTCCTTTATTATTATGCAACATATGAAGGGATACAACCTACAACAAACCCAATGTAACTTACTCTTCTTTCTCTCACAGTCTCTCGTCTCAAAATACAATATTTTTTATGATACACAACCACAATACATTTCCCTCATAAGAGAGGGTTTCCTTCTAGGGGAAAAAACCCTAACATAACTTCTATCGTTAGATTTGCGACCTTATAATGAATGGTCGATATCTACAATGAAATTACAATATACTTTTACAAGGAAAATTTTCCTTCATGGGCTTCACCCCCGAACCCCCCTCTGCACTCCCCCGTGTGGAAGAGTGTACATACTTCTGGGGTGTAAATACTTCATGGGGTATAAAGAGGGTTGAAAACAAAATATCTTTGAATCAGGAAGATAATTAGGCTCCACAACCAACATGAAGCTGGAAAACAAAGGAGGTTGGTGCTTCCAATGAATTTAATTCTTCAATACATATAAGAAAAACAAAATTGTGGTTTTCTCCTTCTTTGGGTTTCCATGTAAAACACTGGTGTACTGCGTATGCGTATGATTTTTTTATTTGTTCATTGCTTATTTACTCTACAATTATTGGATGATAATGCTACATTGATATAACACTTGGATTATATGGTTAAAAAGGATTAAATTTCTCTATTATTGATTCACCCCCCCTCTCATTAATCCAACAATTAGAATCAGATCTGGTTCCTTCAGAAATTAGTTTAACCACTGAAAGGTAGATCATGGAGAGAAACAACTTGTATAAAAATGGAATACTACAGTTTGATGGACAAAAGTATGTATTTTGGAGCATAAGGATGAAGAAATATTTACAGGCATAAGGATTTGAAATTTGGCAATCAATTGTAGATGGATACATAGTACCAATAGTTCCACCAACAAATGACAAAGAAGTGAAACTTGATCAGAATAATTCCAAAATGAAAAATCCAGTTCTGAATGGTCTTGGTGAAACGATATTCACCAAAGTTGCACATTGTAAATTAGATAAAGAGATTTGGGACAAACTTCCAAATATTTATGAAGGAGATTCAAAAGTCAAAGAAAAAAATCTTCAAACTTATAGAGTTTAGTTCAAACAACTAAATATGAAGGAAGATGAGAATATCGCAGCTTACTTCTTACGAGTTGATGAAATAGAGAATGAAATCATAGGATTGGGAGAAGAAATTCAAGAATATGTAATTGTTCAAAAGGTACTAAGATCTCTTCCTATGATATTTGACCTTAAGATATCAACACTAGAAGAAATAATAGATCTAGACTCAATAAGAATGTATGAACTAGATGGAATCTTCACAGCATATGAAATGAGAACTGGACAGGAAAATCCAAATGTAAAAGAAGCAGCCTTCAAAGCATCCAAATATCAAAGAAAAAGGGAAAGAAACAAGAAAAAGAACATAAAAGAAATAGTGATGTCTCGGAATATGATGAAGAAGTGGTCGACTATGTTAGAAGACTGAACAAGGGAACCGACAGTAGGTATAGATGTAATCTTCCTTTAATTTGTTTTAATTGTGATGGTATTGGACAATTTTCTAACAAATGATCTCATAAGAAAAAGAGAAATGATGAAGGTGACTCAATAAGAAAACAAACATATAAAGGAAAAAGAACCACAAAGAAATTTTTCAAGAAAATCTTATTCACCAAAGAAGACATCTCATCATCAGATGAAGATGAAGTCAGTGAGAGTGAGACAAAAAGGGTTCTATTCATGGTAGTAGAATACTCTCATAAATAATAATCCAAAGTAGAATATGAATAAGCCAAAGAAAAAATTGAAGAGGCATAAGTTGACTACTGAGAGGAATTGATGGGTACCATAGAAGTTATCAGAGGAGAAAAGAGGAAAAAAAAGAAGCTACAAGCGGAACTAGACAAGAAAGAAGACACTTAGGAATTAGAACAAATGATCACAAATTTTAAGGTTCAAATTGAAGAAGATAAAAGAATTGAAAAAGCACTCAAAGAATAGCTAGAAGAAAGAGACAAGATCATTGAAAATTTGGAAGCAGAGATTGTCACATTAAGAAAGGATCTTCAAAAGAAAAATATGCACAACAGTTCAAAAGTTTTGAATGCAATTATCAGCAGTCAAAGGCCTAATCATGACAAGTCCGAACTTGGATCCAATCAGACAAAAAAGGGATCAATCTCCAAAACAATAGAACAAGAAACATATCCAAAAATCTATGCAAAAACAATCAAAGGGGATAGGAAGGTCTACAGAGAAAATTACAAGGACACTCCTCCACTGAGAAGATTCAGATTTAAGAATCAACAACTAACAAAAATAGATAGGTCTCAGGAAGAAGAAGGATTAATAAGAGAACCTCCTTTCAGAATATCTTCAACTCCCAGGTACCAAACTAAATTTTTTGGTTTATGTTATGCATGTAATAATTTTGGACATAAAGCTGTGAATTGCAAAGATAACAACAAGAACATAAACAACTTTGAAATTCATACAAAAAAGGGTTATCCAAGAAGGCCTAGTGAAACACAAAGAAGAAGTTACAACAGGTTTGAATCATTGAGCATTGAAGTGAAATGCTACAAGTTTAACAACATTGGACACATGGCCAAATATTACAGAATGACAATCCCTTCTAGAGAGCCACAACAAAACAACAACAATCACAGACATGAACCTCAAAAAAGGACATGGATAAGAAAGAAGAATCAATACATCAATGAAGAATGCACACACGCTCTACAAGCTAAACAGAAGAAACATGGTTGGTATGCTGACAGTGGCTATTCAAAACACATGGTAGGTGATAGATATAGGTTTATTACATTAAGAAAGGGAATATATGGATCAATCTCTTTCGGAAATGATGATTCAGCCAAAATCATTGGAAAAGGCATAGTCGGAATTGGGAACAAGAATACAAAAGAAAAAAATGTTCTACTAGTAGAAGATATGAAACATAATATTCTAAGTGTGAGTCAAATGTGTGACCAAGGTCATAAAGTTACTTTTGATTCACAAAAGTGTTAGATAAGAAAATAATTTTCAAAAACATTGATTTCTACAGCTATGAGAACTTTAAGAAACATATATGTGTTAAGTAAAATTTGAAATGAAAAGTGTTGTCTAGGAAAGGAAGATGAAATTTGGCTATGGCACAGAATAATGGGTCACATAAATTTTGATAACCTTTTCAAAGTCAACAAAAGAGAAGCAATCAAAGAAATTCCATGGAGCACGAAACCAACCAACACTTTATGCAAGCATTGTCGACAAGGAAAGAAAACAAATACCAGGTTCAAATCAAAGGAATATTCAACGACAAGACCACTGGAAATTGTTCATATTGATATAGTTGGACCAAATAAAACAAATGGTTTAAAAGGTGAGAAATACTTTAAGTTATTAGTTGATGATTATACAAGAATGACTATATTTTTCTTTCTCAAGAATAAGTCAGAAGATTTTGAAAACTTCAAGATCTACAAGGAAATGCTTGAAAATTTATGGACTACTGCAACATTCATGAAATAAAAAGGCAATTCTTCGTTGCTAGGACATCTCAATGGAATGGAGTTGTTTAAATAAATAAAATGATAGTACATGAAATGGCTCAAACAATGATAATGGATTCCAAATTGATAGATATTTTTTGGACACATGCAGTGCATACAATAGTTCACATTCAAAACAAAGTAATTCTCAGAAACAACACTAACAAAACTCCCGACGAGCTATGGAAAGGAAGGCTAGCAAATGTGAAGCACTTCAAAGTTTTTGGAAACAAATGCTACATCAAAAGAGAAGATGGAAGAATGAGAAAGTTCGATTCTCATGTGGACAAATGAGTACTTGTTGGTTACTCAAGTACAAGAAAAGTATATAAGTGTTACAACCTGAGATTGAACAAAGTTGTGGAAACCATCAATGTAACAATTGATGAAATATGTAGACAAGAATTGAAGGATGAAGAAATTGAATCAATGGAACAAATTTACGAAGAAGAAATGAAAGATGAAAAATAAGGGGAAGACGAAGAGGATCCAACAGAAGAAGAAGATCAAGTTAACCAAGTGACTCCAAAGACACCTAGCAGACGAGTAAAGAAGAATCATCCTTCATATCAGATTATCGGAAACCTAGATGCATGAGTTGAGACTAGAAGATGAATGCGTTCACGAGAAAAAACAAACCTAGCACTCACATCTACGATTGAACCAACCTATTTTGAAGATGCAAGCGAGGATGAATTTTGGAATAAGGCCATGGATGAAGAATTGGATCAAATAGAGAGAAATGACACTTGGGAATTGGTTACAAGACCAAAGGATAAGAATGTGATCGACACAAAGTGGGTGTTAAGCCCTAATGTTGGCTCATTACCCCTTAATTTGGGCATATTATATTAGTAATGTTATTTTATTTATGTCGGCTTTAGGCCATTAGTTGTAATTATACCTCCTAGTCTCCTATATATACCAAGGAGACATTTTCATTTT
>SNQJ01S0017645.1:3471-17487 GCA_010110895.2 Picea sitchensis | reverse complement strand
TTTCTACATTTTAAAATAAATTTCCATCCTTAAAATCATCCCTGAATCCGATTTATTTTAGCTTATGCATGCTCCAAAAATATTAAAGTGTATTAGATGGACATAGAATCAACTTTTCTGAATGGGGAACTTGAAGAAGAAGTCTACATTGAACAAACATAAGTATTTTAGTTGTTAGAGAAAGAAGATTATGTGTGTAAATTAAAGAAGGTCGTGTATGGTCTAAAACTGGCTCCTAGAGCATGGTACTCTAGACTGGATAAATATTTACAGTAGGCAGGGTTCAGAAAACGAGGTTCAGACAACAACCTCTACATTAAGGTAAGTCAAGATAGTATTTTATTAATTGAAGTCTATGTTGATGATATTATTTTTGGTAGTGATGATGACAGGTTAAGCCATAAATTTGCGAAGGATATGCATAATGGATTTGAAATGTCATCACTTGGAGAACTATCCATCTTTTTGGGATTTTAGATATGTCAAAGAAACCAAGGAATTTGTATTTCTCAAACCAAGTATATCGAAGAAATGCTAAAGAGGTTCGGAATGGAAGATTGCAAACCAGTTATCACTCCCATGCAAACCAATTGCAAGTTAAGCAAAGATGATGACTCAAAGTCTACATATCAGAGGAAATACAAGTCAATGATTGGTCACCTATTATATGTGACAACATATAGACTAGATGTAATGCATGCAGTTGAACAAGTGGCATGATTTCAAGCAACACCAAAGGAATCACAGGTATTAGCAGTGAAGAGGATTTTCAGATATCTCAAAGGAGCATAAGAGTTTGGATTATGGTATCCAAAAGGAAAGGATCTATCACTTATTTCCTACATAGATGTAGATTGGGAAGGTTGTATCGATGACCGACGAAGAACCAATGGAGAATCGTTATACATGGGTGAGTGTTTAGTATCATGGCTAAGCAAGAAACAATCATCAATATCTTTATCTATAGCCGAGGTAGAGTATATTGCAATAGCAACATGTTCTACACAGGTTCATTGGATGAAACAAACTCTGCCAGAATGTTGAGTATGATGAGACCATTCCAATCTATTGTGATAATATAAGAACCATTAGTATCTCAAAGAACCCAATGATGCACTCCAAGACGAAACACATTCCAATAAAGTATCACTTTCTATGGGAACAAGTTGCATAAAAGAACATCAGAGTTGATTATGTGGGAACAAAAGAAAAAGTCGCAAACATGTTTACAAAACCACTTCCACGGGAATCCTTTGAGTATCTTTGCCAGATATTCAGAGTTATTTCTACTCGAAAATGAATTCTTTTGAATTTGTATCTTATATGTCTTAGATGTACATGACGAAACACCATAAATAGGACAATTCAGGTTGGGAGATCAGTTTCAGGAAGAGTTCAGTTAGGGGGAGTATCCCCAAGGACAGTTCAGTTAGGGGGAGTAGCCCTGGATGGAAAGATACCTTTGTCATTGATGAAAAAGGGGAGATATTTATCAAATGCATGATAGAAATGCTCAAAGAGAGAGAACAAAGGCATGTAGATAAGGGGAGCATCCCAAGGAGAGTTCATTCAGGGGGAGAATACCCAAAGGGAGATATCCTTTTCCATTGATGTCAAAGGGGGAGATATAGAAACATTTATGAGGAGTATAAACATGAATTTTATCATAGTGTTGCCATCAATGCCAGAGGGGGATATTGTTAGATAGTTGGATTAGGTTGATGGGAAGTTGGTATGATTTTTTGGTTCTCATTTATGTCAACCATTAGAGAGTGATATTGTAGATTTATTTCAACCCTTAGTGATTTATGTCAACCCTTGGAAAAAGTTCGGTAGCGAATTCCAGTAGCATAAAGGTTTGGGTACTAAACCCAAGTTTATTTGATGTATAATGGTATGAGTTTTAATATATTTTAAGGTAAGAATATTCCATATGGGTATTACATGTCATGTAATTTCTGGTGGTATGTGGAACATCACATAACTCCTCACGGTTAGAGAGTTATGGCCATGTGAACTTGGAGAACCCAGGTTTGGGTAATGGACCCAAGCTCGTTTGATCTATAATGGTATGAGTTTTGATAAATTTTTAGGTAAGAATATTCTATATGGATGCTACATGTCATGCCATTTATGGTGGTATATGGAACGTCACATAACTCCTCACAGTTTGAGAGTTATGGTCTTACGAATTTGGAGGACCCTCATATGTTCGCTTGAAGCCCAAAAGGTCAAAGAAGTCAAAGTGCTTGCAAAGAAGAAATTATTTAAATAATAAAGTGAAGTGACAAAGTCAAAAAGGATTATTTAAATAATAAATTGAAGTGACAAAGTAAAAGAAGATTATTTAAAGTGAAGTGACAAAATCAAAGAGGATTATTTAAATAATAAAGTGAAGTGACAAAGTCGAGGATTATTTAAATAATAAAGTAAATGGAGAACTTTCTAATTATGGAAAGTGGTTATAATAAGGTTAAACCTAAAATGAGGAAAATGGGTTAAGTGGTCAAGTGTCTATTGGATACATGGACAAGTGGAAAATTGGGCAAAGTTGGACATAGGTGACTATGTGGACAAAGTGGCTATGTGGACAAAGTGGCCTAGAAGATGCTTTTAAGGCAGCTACTTCGAGAGTATAAATAAGAGGAAAGGATCTATCATTTTAATCACACTTGAGCATATTGAATATCTATAGGTGACTGAGGTAACCAAACGATATCTAAGTAGAATTTCAAAGAGAAGGTGAAGTAAAGAAGGTCAAAATTCAAGGGAGGATAAATTCATTTGATGATGCTTTCTAAGGTATGTTATTTACAGGTCATTTCACCATTTCGAAATAAATTTTTTTCTAGAATTATTCAGACTGTGAAATTGATAGCACATTGAGAAACCATATCCAAGTATTTTTGGTACAAATTTCAACTTGTGGGTCATTGTATTTTTGGAGTTACACTCAATGGAAAATAGGGTTTGTGGCTAGTCCTGAAACTAGTCTAAAACAGTTGTTTCGGGTAAAAACGACATAACTTCTTCATAACAGATCCAAATTCAGTAAGAAAAAATGTGTTGGTTAGAGTACATTATGTAGTATTCTATGTAAATTTTTTAGATCCATACAACAAATATTTCGTGAGGGGAACGCTCTAGAATAAGACATAATTCAACAAGGTATGCCATTTTTTCTATAACTCCTTTTCTAAGAGGTTCCAAGTAGTGACACCTGGAGGAATTGCATAAAATACACTGACGAACATTGTGTACTATTTTCATATCTTTATTCATTACAGGTACAAAGTTATGTTTATTTCAAGTTAGGGTTGTTGACTAATCCAAAACTAGTCATGTTAGACTAAAGTAAAGTTTGAACAAAATGCTAGTCTCTTGTTGTTAAAGTTAAGGAAGGTTTGTAGGTATGTGATCATATAAACTAGGTCTATTATAAAGTTACAAATTGGTTTTGTATGATGAAATTGATGAGGTATTTTGGTTGAGGTACATGTTGGTTACATGGTTGAGGCTAGTTGGTGATGTCACACATATATGAGGTGCATAGTTGATGATGTTGGTACATCTTGATGATTCATAGTTGATGAGTAGTTTATACATGATTGGTACATACTTGGTACATGGTTGGATGCACTTTTTTATGGTATAGGTTAATTAGAGGTTGTTTTGTACATGTTGGTGAATGGTTGATGCACTTGTTTATGGTACAGGTTGATTACAGGTTGAGGTACAGGTTCATGCATGGTTCAGGTTTATTGGTACAGGTTTACAACATCATATCTCATAGTGATTGTGTGACAGTGGTTTCATCATTCTACTTCTACTTTAGGGAAGTTTGACGGGGCAAGGACAGGTGGTTGTAGCCACCTTCTAGTTGTAGCCAGAGATCATAGGGGGTTGTAGCTAGATAATTGGGCAGTTGGAGCTTCCCTCAGGTTGTATCCTGAGAAACTAGGGGGTTAGAGCCTCCTTCCATTTCTAGCTAGAAAACAAAGGAAGTTGGTGCTTCCAATGAATGTAATTCTTCAAGACATATAATAAAAATCATTTTGTGTTTTTCTCCCGCTTTGAGTTTCCACTTAAAACACTAGTGTACTATGTATGTGTATGATTGTTCATTTGTTCATTGCTTATTTACTCTGTAGTTATTGGATGATAATGCTTCATTGATATGACACTTGGATTATATGGTTAAAAATGATTAAATTTCTCTATTAATGATTCACCCCCCCCTCTCAATAATTCAACATCCCCCATGAGGGTTTCCCAGGATAAATGGTGTGTATCTTATGATTGTGTTTCTATTAGTGATCTTGCATATGTTATTATTCTCTAGTAAATTAAAAAGAAATTAATAGCATCTATAAAAATTAACATGGTATCAGAGCTAAGCTAAAGAGAACATCATTCACTTGATAATAAAAAAATGTCATTGTTGTCATACAAGAAAATTAGGGTTTTTATTGGAGAGGAATTTCAGCCTAAAAACAACCTAGGGAAGTGTGCCCTAGCCTAGCAAAATTATTGGCATCTTGAGCACACATTTTATGTGGCCAAAACCTCTAGGAAGTGAAACCCTAGTTTTTGGCTGGTACCAAAAAACCAAAAAACCAGTAAACCAGAACCAGTACCAGTCCATATTTTTAGAGACTCAATTTCAAGGGGTAAATTTTTTATTTTTTGAAAACAGACTGCACCTTCCTACTTGCCTCAACCAAGCGCACCTCCTGGTAAGTTCATATTTAAATTCTGAGCACTTTCAATCTTTGATCATTTTCTCGGCTCCTGTTCAAGATGTCTGCAAGAACCAAGCTTGTTGACAAGTTATAAGGTGTGGAAATTTTTTGTGCCTGCAGGTGTAGGATTGCACTCATACTTGAAGAGAATGACCTTACAAAATTCATAAAGGAAAATGTACCGGAACCCAAAAAAAATGCAACTAAAGAAAAGTATAAGAAGGATATGGTTAGGGACAAAAGGATCATTGTAGACTCCTTTAAAGATCACTTGATCCCTCAAGTGGATTCAAATAATACCACAAAATAAATGTTCGATGCGCTAACCAAAATGTATAAAGGAATTAAAATCATATGAACTTGAGGACCCAACTCAAGAATATAAGGATGCAGAAAGGAGAAACAATCCATGAATATTTCTCTAGGATTTCTCAATTCAAGAAACAAATAGAATAAATTGGAGACAAACTAGATGAGTATGAACTCATAATGAGAGCTCTTAAAGGTCTCACAACACCTTGGGATGATTTCATCCGAACTATCTGTGCAAGGAAGGAAAAACTCTAGTTTGAAAGTCTTTGGGAAGAATGTGTTCAAGAAGAAGAAGGAGTAGCTAACCGAGAAGAAGTACTATTAAGGGATGAATATCAAGACCTAGCTTCTCATGATAAAGGAGGAAAGAAAAGGTCTCAATTCTAGAATGACACCCATCAACATAAGGAATCTCACTCCCCAAATATATTCACCTACTCTCATAAAGAATCTCACCCTCCAAGGAGATTCCAGAAGTTTCTGAAAGGTCAAAGAAGTGAAAAAGATTTCTCCTCTTATCAATGCTATCACTATGAAAATATGGGACATATTTCTAATAATTTTCTAGCCATAAGAATACAAGAAGATAACAAGACACATCATTCCCATGCAGTCGAAGAAGATGACCTACCCACGAAGATGACTAAAGAAGAGATTGAAAACTATGTCTTATTTTTCACCTTCTCAGGATCTGTGTCACCTAGAGAGGATACTTGGCTCATAGACAGTGGTGCCTCTAAGCACATGACATGTCAGAGAGACATTCTATCTATCCTTACAAAAAGGAACTTTCCCTAGAAATTTACACTTGGAGATGATTACCAATACCCTATCAAAGGAATAGGAGAATCTAGCTACAAACTTGATTTAGGGACCCCGATGAAGATGAAGGATGTACTATATGTACCAAGTTTGACAAAGAACTTAATTTCTATCTCATATTTAAATAATAAAGGTTTCAAGGTTTATTTCATAGATGGTGAATTTCTTATGTGTCCTAAAGGAAAAACCTTGGAAGATGCAATTGTTATTGGATTAGAAGAAGGTGACCTATATACGTTAAAGGGTCACTCAGATGCATCCTTGACTCACTCCACTGAGATTCCATGTGAAATTTGGCATAGAATATTATCCCGCATCAACTACAAATCTTTACCATATGTAAACAAGGAAGTCATAGGTCTACCAAAATTCAAGGTTGATCATGAAGGTGTGTGCAAGGGATATGCACATGGAAAGAACATAAAGAATACTTTCTCGAAGAGTGAAAGTAAAGAAGGATTCTTGGAACTCATCCACTCGAATGTATTTGGTCCAATGCCATAAACCTCTCTTAGTGGGTATGTATACTATGCGTGATTCATTGATTATTATTCTAGCAAGACTTGGGTTTACTTCTTGAAATCAAAAGATGAAGTGTTTGGAAAATTGAATGAATTCAAAGCCTTGATAGAGAATATCTCTAAAATAAAAATCAAAATACTCAAGTTAGATAATGGAGGAGAATATAACTCAAAAGAGTTTAGAAGATTTTGTAGAGATGTCAAGATTAAGAGGTATCTCACCACTCCTACAATCCTCAACAAAATGGTGTAGCAGAAAGAAATAATATAACTATAATGGAAGTAGTGAAGACTATAAATCCATGATTAATATCTTCCAATGCACTTATGGGATGAAGCGCAAGAAAAACAGTGTATGTCCAAAACATAATATCCCATAGTGAACTTGGTTTCAAAAACCCCAAAGAAATTTTCTCCGAAAAGAATCCATAAGTAATCCATCTCAAGATATTTGGTTGTCCTATGTTTGTACACATTACAAAGGAAAGAAGAACCAAGTTGGACCCTTCACGAAAGAAGGGAATTTTTATCAGATACTATGAGGTCTCTAAGGCCTTCAAAATTTAAATACCAAGTTACCATGACATTGATATAAGAAGATATATAACGTTTGATGAAGATGCATCACTCAAAAAGTCAAGGAGATGTCAACTTGAAGAAGTATATGAAGAAGAACCTGTAGCTCCCAGAGTTGCAGAACCAATGAGGGAAGTTACAACTTCCCCTAATGAGGATATTATAGAATATCATGACACGATAGAATCTCAATAACCTCCCCAAATGACGATCTCTCACAAGAGAAATCCAGCTTGGGCAGGGGAACTTATACAATATGGAGAGAATTATGGTGCCCCAGAAGGAACCATGAGAAAAAACAAGAAACCTAATCCATTCTCCAGTTATATGGATTTTATGTGTGATCTCATAGAGAAGGATCCTAGTTGCTTTGAATAAGCCATTCAAAAGAAAGAATGGGTAGATGTCATGATAGAAGAATACCAATCCATTATAAATAATGATGTATGGGAAATAGTTCCTAGACTAAAGGAAAAAAATGTGGTATCTTCCAAATGGTTATAAAATATAAAACATTCTACAGACGGAAGTATTGAAAAGAAAGAAAGATTTGTAGCTTGTGGATTTTCTCAAAAGGAAGGCATTTAATATGAAGAGACATTAACTCTTGTAGCCATATACAGTTCTATCAGAACAATCATATCTCTTGCAGCCAAGATGAAGTGGAAGTTACACCAGATGGATGTGAAAACAACCTTCTTAAATGGTGTCATTGAAGAAGAAGTTTATATAGAAAAACCCCAAGGGTTTGAAGTTGAATATAGAAAAACTCATGTCTACAGATTGAAGAAGGCTTTGTATGGGTTCAAGCAAGATTCTAGAGCTTGGTATAGAAGAATTGACAGTTTTCTGACGATCTTGGGATTTACCAAGAGTAAATTTGATTGGATCACTGATGTATCTGATGAACACCAGGCCCGATATATGTTTTTCTTTGAACACC
The DNA here is from genome assembly GCA_010110895.2 of Picea sitchensis. NCBI lineage: Eukaryota > Viridiplantae > Streptophyta > Pinopsida > Pinales > Pinaceae > Picea > Picea sitchensis. The sequence goes on along the minus strand of SNQJ01S0017645.1, from coordinate 9,571 downwards.
GTGAGTCAATATCTAGTAGAACCTAGACGTATTCACCTTGTATCTGCAAAACTTGTGATGAGATACCTTAAGGGTACATTGGAAAATGGGCTCAGTTATACTAGATATCATGACTTCAGACTGCATTGTTATACAGATTCAGATTGGGAAGGAAGTGTTTCTGATAGAAAGAGCACTTTAGCATGTTGTTTCATTCTTGGGTCAGCCATGACTTCATGGCAGAGTAGGAAGCAATTCAATATTTCTCTCAGCTTGGCAGAAGCGGAATACATTGGAGCATGTTCTGCCAGCTGTGAAGCCATATGGATTCAGAAGTTGTTGACGAGTCTATTTGATCTGGAGATGGAAGAAACTGTGATTCTATGTGATAATGAGAGTTGCATAAAGAGGACAGAGAACCTTGTGTTACATGATAAGTAAAAGAACATATAAGTCTGATATCACTACATTCATGATATGGTGCAGAGGGGAGCTATAAAGCTCCAATATGTTGGCATCGATGAGAAGGTTGCAGATGTGTTGACCAAGCCTTTGTCTCATGTGAAGTTTGAGCACTTCTGAGACAAGCTTGGTGTTGTCCAAAAGGAATTCCCTCAAAAGGGGGAGTGATGTTGATGATACTATAGTATCCTTACTAATAGTAGGTAGCTCCATTAGGATTTTATATCCTAGGGGACTGATCATCCCTGGGAAGATCCCCAAGGTCTAATAAGGATGATCTATCAGAATACATGTGCATGTATATCCCATCTGTGGTTAGTAGTGGTAGCTCCATTAGGATTTTTATAATCCTATGGAATCTTATGATTCCTGGGTAGATATCAAAGGTTCAGTAAGGAGGGTTTGTCAGAGTACAATGTGGTAGCTTCGTTATGATTTTATATCCTAGAGAATCTTATGATTCTTGGGAAGCTCCCTAGGGGTGGTCAGAGTACCACAAAATTTTGTTGCACCTACCTCATTCTTTTCCTATATGATGATGATGTTGTTATCCCATCTTCATGTTGATGATGCTTATGATGTTGTGATATCAACCTTGTGGTGATGATCTTGATGATGTTATCTCAACCTCGTGTTGATGATGTTGCATCAGCCTTGTGTTGTTGTTGATGATGTTGTATCAACCTCGTGTTGTTGATGATGATGTTGTATCAATATTTTATTGATTGATGATTTTATATTAGTATTGTACTAATTGATGTTGATGTATATCATGATGTTGTCGATGATGAGAAAAACTTTTGATGATTTATAGATATTCCAGTCATTGTTCAAGACGATGATGATATTGTTTCCCTCTCTCTCCTGATGATGTTGTATTGTAGAATACCCTTCTTTTTAAGGGGAAGTGTTTCAATATTGTAACTATGAATAATATTCTACTTATTATTGAGTTATTATCTTATAGATCAATCCCCTTTTATGGATTGACCATGTCGAGCTCTTTGTATGACCAAATCCCCTTTTTTGGATTGGTCAAACCCTAATTATATCATTCTAATTAAGAAGTCGGCCCCCAAGGCTAATTAAAGTGGCTTTAGCCACTAGTTGAAGAAGTCAGCCCTGCCTAGTGAAGAGACACCACCCTAGCACTTGACAACTAGTATAAATAATAGTGGAAGGCGCCTCATTAGCACACTCACTCAAGTCACTCATCAACTGCACAAGTTTGGAGATAGTTGTAGTTCGGAGAAGAAGGAGAGAGAGGTGCATTGCTCAGTCTTGGATATTCTCTAGTGTTTGTTCTTTTATTTTGGCATTGTATTGGCAATCTATATTAAGGAAGTTTTTGTTGGGTTTTGTCCCCCATGAGGGTTTCCCAAGATAAATGATGTGTATCTTGTGATTGTGTTTCTCTCAGTGATCCTGCATATGTTATTAATGTTTAGTAAATTGAAAAGAACTTAATAGAAGCTCTAAAAATTAACACCATGCACCAGTATCCTCCAGGGATAGTGTCATATAACAACATGGAGGAAGTGATGTGGAATGGGGATATATGTTGGGAAGTTAAGTGCTACATTTTTTACATGGAGCCACTAGATCATCTGTGACAACATCCTGACGACCTTCAAGTATTACTTCGCAAACACAAAAAGTTTTTTGATGAAATTCCTCAAGGTGTACCTCCAGATAGGGGATTGGAGCATGTCATAGAATTAGAATAAGGGGTCCAAGAAGTCATAAAGAACCTCTACTGACATCCCAAAACTTACAAATATGAGATTGAGAAAACCATTAGGGATGTTTTGAATATGGGGCACATTCAACCCATCTCTAGTCCTTTTTCCTCTTCAGTAGTGCTAGTCAAGAAAAATGATGGTACTTTATGGATGTGTATTGATTACCAAGTGTTACACATCAAAATTACTCATTACAATGATGGCCTAGTGTCATCATTAAAAATGTCGTAAGTGTCGCATTATTGGCCGCAAGTGTCGCAAATATCATATTTTCATCTTGCCTATGTTTTGTCTCGGATGACATTATAAAGAACACTTAAAAGACACCTCAAAAGATTGGTTTTGAAGAGGAGAAATCATTTGACAAAGAGTACAAGTATTTTTCCAAGGAGAAAAACCACTCAAAAATCATTTTTGGAATGCATCGCTCCCATATACACTGTCAGGGTGCGCCAATGCTTTGTACCCTCTTTTGGGGGAGTGTTGAAACGCTCTGTGTCCCCTTTTGAGAGAGTTGTTATCGCTCTATAAATTCCCAGAGGTTGTTAGGGTAGAAGAAATTTACCAGAGGTAACTTTATCCAACCACTTCGAAACTGGGATCTAGGGATGACTTTAAGGATGGAATTTTATTTTAAAATGTAGAAACCTTGGTGACTATTACTAATACTTCATATGTCACCTATAAATGTTTGACGATATTTTTTTTTTAAATATTCAAATTTCCAAGTATTTTATATAGTTTTTATAAAATTTTGGCAATTTTTAAGGTAAAATAATTTTATCCTATAGAATTTGGGCGAATTATTTTTAAAATAGTGAATCTCATTTTTGGAAAAACCATGGAAAATTATCCCATGAGTGAAATTTAGCCCCTAAAATCATCTATGTTGGGATCTAGCCCTGCCAGTTTCAGAGAGGGATCTCTTTGTAAGATTTAGATATGTTTTAACTTCACAATATCAGGCTAGTTACATAGAGTAAGATTGAATGGTTTGTTTTTTCTTTATAAAATTGGTTGAAAGAGAGTTTACGCATCCATTGGGCTGTGGGGTGTGTATTATAAGGATAGAGATCTAAACATGAACTAAAAGATTCTTTTCAGAAGGCAAGATAATGCATTCATTGGATTCTTTAGCAGTAAAGTGATGGATAGCAGAAAAGATGAGAATGTCAATTAAAGTAAAGAAGCATTTAAGAATTTCTTCACTGTAATATCAGAAGATAAAAATTAAGATATATAAAGTCGGAGACAGGGTATACAAAGATAAATCATGCAACGTGCACTACTTTTAAAAGATCAGATTAGAAAAAAATATGACAACTGAGTGAGAAAAACATTTAACACAGAAAGATAAACATCACCAACAAATAACACGCGAGAATCTTGTGAAACATCCCCTTGTATTACTGGAAGATCTCTTGATAAAAAATTACAGTCTTTTGGCTTATAGGGCATAAATATCAACCCTTCATACTTCAAAGTTTGAAGTATTTATAATCAAAAATTACATACGATCCTGTCATTAAAGATCAGGATGTGGAAGATTCTAAATTTATCTAACTAACTCAACAAGATACAAAAATTTAGGAACTGTTGATGATGTGTTGCAATCTTCATGTTGATTTCTAGGGAAAAACCATTGGTGAGTCATCTACATGACTTCGTCTGACTGGATTTGTTGACAGGGCTTGGACGCCTCATCGCCTACTCGATCAGATTGCATAGCTCTTCCCACCGAAGATGACTGGGAATGATGACTTTGAGTAGTCTTCTGTATATTTCATCCATCTTTGTATACTTGGAAAAATTTGGCTTGACAATGAAAATATACCGGATCTCATGCTATATGCTGATATCTGGTTGCAACGTTTCTAAGAACGCCTTGCCCGTTATGCTTCCCTGTATTCCTAAAAATTTTGAACTATATTTGGCCACTGTGGCCAACTTTTGTTTATAATCAAGAAGGTTCATTAACTTGTCATTTAAGACCCTTAAACCAGGGAGACCTTTCTTCTGCAGATCTTTGATTTTACCAAAAAAAAATTGCACTGTTGTGTCCATAATCTGTACCTTCTCATCCAACTGTAGCATTAGGCCTCTTTTGGTCAGAACCCTCTTGACCTCGAGGATGGTTTCCGTCCTATATTCAATCTTCAGATTCTCTAATTCTTCCCCGGTTTTTGAATTCAGGAATTTGATGATCTCAGTGGCTTCTTTGGGCATTTCTCCCAGTTCTCCTCTTATTTTCTCAATAGCCTACCTGCTCCTTTGTACTAGTTCATTTTTATCAAACATTATTTTCACCATAGGCCATATTTCATTTATGGATTTGGAGATATTCATCCAGATATTTTCCTTGGCCTCAGCGAGTGTCTTGCATGCCACCATTTGATTTTGAAGCTGCTGCAATTCTTGTTTGAGCTTGTCTAATGCTTGTTTCTCCATGGAGTAGTTGGTCTGGTAAGAAAACTTAAGTTCCTAAAGGCCCTCAACCTCCTTTTTAAGTCTGCTAATTTCTATCTCTTGCAAGTTCATATGCTCCATGATTTTGCCAGTTCTACTGTATCTTCTAGAGTTGTCAGTGGAGTTGCTGAGGTAATCTCTATTGAGGGGGTTCCTACTATAGATGTTGTGCGTACTCCTATAAGTGGAACTGCACTCAATGGAATGACTTCCATAGGCGTTGATTGTTCCTTCTCCTTCACTAACCTTTCTAGTTCTATTTCCATCTCTTTCAACTGTGCATTCTGCTCCATGATCAACTTGAGCATCTCGTCCTTCTCGCCTTCTATTTCAGCTATCTCATTTGCTTGTGCATATTTCGTTGGTGGCAGTTTCAGCTGTTTCCTCAAATATTCTATATATTCATTTTTCTTTTTAAGAATCTCCTATACTACTTTCACATTCGAGGGGTCATACCCAATCTTGAGGACCAATTCTTCCAGCGTATTAATTTTGTGATATCATCCTTTGCAAAGGATGATATCTTCTCTAACTTCATCTATGTCTAAACATTGCTCAGAGAGACCTGTAAATTAGCAGCCATAGTAGAAGCATTTGCCAAAGTGGAGAAAACCATTTCTCCAGTTTTCTTGTGCAGATCCATTTGATCGGCAGGGTGCACATCTCTGGTATGAAACTCGAACGTTGCCCTTTTGTAATCAGTGATTACCTTCGGGTCGGGCACCTGTGCCTACATAAAATCCATGTGCATTCTACAATTCTCATTATCGAATGCGGACAACAGTCTGTGCTGTGCCATTAATGTATGTTTCCAAAACTGAGCATAAGTGTTGTTGGTCAGTGTTTGATTCCTCTTCTTGATCAGATCATACTTCTCAAAAATACTCAACTTCGGTCCTCCTTTACTCGGCTGGTCAATTAGTGAGGTATCCGTCGGATTCTTGGAAGAAATTGTAGACATGATCTGCTTGCTGCTTGTGATAGGAAGTGATTGATCACCTTCCTTAGCAGTAGTGGATTGGGTTTCCTTTTCTCTAGCCGTGTCAATTGTATGACTGGATTTTAGCCTTTTGGTGTGTAATTGGAAATCTTCAATCGAGACCTCAGTGACAGAAAGTGAAATATCCTTCCTGTCTCTTTTCTCCTTGGGAACCTATGGTGTGGTTGTTTACGAGATAGTAACTGAAGGTTTTTGTTGTTCTACCTCTTCCAGAGTGTTTGGCTCCCACTCTGTTTGATTTGCGAACCTTTCTATATCAGGCTTGGGTATATGAATATATGGAACAATTTTATTCTTAACCCTCATCTCTAAAATTATCCTGAACGGATCATAGTGCCACAGGAAACTAACTTCAAACTTCATTTCTCTCAAAATTTTGTCTTCTTCTTCCCTGACACCTTGGCTATTACAGATAAAAGACCCAATTTTCCCTTTAATTCTGAGTTGTTGT
>SNQJ01S0017644.1:323060-333470 GCA_010110895.2 Picea sitchensis | reverse complement strand
GGGGGCCAGGATATCCGTTGATATCCTAGAGCTAGGGAGTTACCTAGTTGGCAGGGAGGAACTAGGTTTTGGGTAGTGTTTTGCAGAAGCGGGAAGGAGGCAAGCGGCGGACAAACGAAGGTTAACAGCATCAGGTTCAGGTATTTATTTCAAATTATGCATTGTTTTAATCAGTGATAAAAAATTTATTATGTGTTGATAAATTTATAAATGCTTAGGTGCTCAATTAAACGAATTATTGAATTTTGTTTACGTAAATTCTATTCGGCCCCCTACACCAAAGCTTTGAATCAGACTCATGGTGTTATGATGTTTTCTGTGTGTACATGCTAAATGGTATGTTGATGGTTGTTTTATTCTCTCTGTTATGCATTTTCTTTAACACTGTGTGTATGTATGATTTCATATTGAATATTTGAAATCTGAGTGAGAAAGATAATGAGTTTCAATTGTTTCTCTTCCTGAGTGAGAGTTCCTGCAAGGAGTGCAGTGAAACGTCCGCAAGGAGTGTGTTGACAAAGGTTCATAGTTTATCTCTGAAAGCTCAGGAGGGATATCGTTGTTCTCATTCCCGCAGAAGTGCAAGAGAAGCACAGAAGCCATGCAAGGTGTGCGCAGGCTAGTTGAAAGCTCAAAACTTATCAACCAAAGGGGAGAGTTGAAGGATTGTTGTGGCAGAAAGTGCACAGAGTCATGAGGTCAAATACTTAGAATTATTTGAAGGATTGCCGCAAGGAGTGCATGTAGGAGTCTTTTTAGAGACTCGAGTTTGCAAAGAAAGCTCAGGAGGGTTAGTGCCTTTGGAGTACTCAAAGGGAGGAAAAGTGCAGTTGCTTTGTAGGAAGTTAAGTTCCAGTGGAAGAACACTGGTTCATTTCGCAGAGTTGTCAAGGAGGAATTGACCGGTCGAAATTCTTTGTGGAGAATTCACGAAATAGAGAGGACCGTAGGATCCAGGAGAGTTGCGAAGAAGTTAAGCATTGGATCGAATGGAGACTTATTAAATCGTTGACCCTATGGAAAGTACCATTTTGGTATTCAGGTTTTAGAAGTGATAGAGGGATGGAAATCGGAGGTTCGTTCAAGTCCCGAAAGCTGGAAATCTTGAGTGACAGGTGGCAAGAATCTGTGTCTGAGATAGAGGACAGTGGAGAAGACAAGTGGCGTACTTGTCTCCCGACGGAGTCAAAACTTAGTTGATTGTTTCAGGGTTTCGTATGTTTGAGAGTCGGAAGTCTTGCATCAAGATTCACGAAGGCGCGAAGTCCGAAACTCCAAATCGGCGAAAAGTCCCGTAGGAGAGCCAGTCTTTGTTGAACACATCGGGGTTTGGCATTTCAGCATTATCGAATACAGGAGATAGGGGTTCTTTGTTCTGAGATTCCCAAAATCGCGAAACGCGATACGACTGTGGAGGAGGACGTGGCCAAACATTTCGGCAATCATTATTTCGGGTTTCAGCAGAAGAGGACCAAGAAACTCGACAACAGGGATCGCGAAATTGCGAGACGCGAAGTCCCGAATTAGAAAAGGGCGTGACTTTATTGTGGTCAAGGAGATTTGGGTTGGCACGTAGCGTTTGTTCACGTAGGCTCAATTCATAAGGACCTGTGGACACACCGTTAGTGTATGAGATATTTCTCGAGGGAAATCAAAGAGTCAATTAGACTCAAGGGCAGATTTAGAACGATCCTGCGCGGACCTCGACCCGAGGGTTCGGGGGTCTGCTGCACCAAGTGGTATCAGAGCTGTAGAAAAATTTATTTGCTTTCTGTAGCAGAGAAAAGAGGAACCTTTTCAACCATGCCGTCGAGAAGAAGAGATAGACCAATGCCTGATCCAGCAGTGGAAAGGGAAATGCGCGAACTACGTGCCAGGCTTGATGCCATGGAGACAGCACAGAGGCGCACATTCGACGCTGGAGATATCAACGAGGCTGACAGTGAAAATGAAGCTAGACATGAAGAAGAAGTTGCAGTCGAGGATGTTGTGGATGAACACCTATTCAGGGTTGTTGCTAGGATAGGTGCCAGAGCAAAGATGGATATTCCCATGTATGAGGGAAGCCTAGATGTTGAAGAGCTTCTAGACTGGATTAGAGCTCTGGATAAATATTTTGACTATGAGGATGTCGAGGAAGACAAGAAGGTCAAACATGTTGTCACAAGACTTAAAGGACATGCAACATTATGGTGGGATGAACTGCAGGTTGACAGACGCTGCAAAGGCAAGCAGAAAATCAAGAGTTGGGATAGGATGGTTGTGAAGATGAAAGCCAAATTTATACCCAAGGATTATCAAATCACTCTATTTCAGAGGATGCAAAATTTGAGACAGAAGATGATGTCAGTGAAGGAATAAACTGAAGAGTTCTACAAGATAAACATCAGATCAGGTCATCGAGAAAGCGATGATGAAAAGGTGGCCAGGTACATGAATGGTCTGCGATATGACATTCAAGATGAGATGAGCATGATGACCATTCGGACTGTGGAAGATGCTTATCATATGGCTCTGAAATCTGAAGAGAAGATGAGCCGAAATCAAGGTCAAAGAGGCTGAGGTAGAAGTCAAGCCAGCAGAAAAACAATTGCCCAAGACAAAACTCATACATCTAAAGAAGAGGGGAAGAAACCTCAAACCCAACCTGAAAGAAGTGGAAGCTCACAGGGAAGACAATATGTCGATAGAAACACTTTTCCTCGAGCCAGAGGAAGAGGAAGAGGCAAAGGTGGTGAAGTGAAATGATTTGTCTGTGGGAAAAATGGACATAAATCCTATGAGTTTCCAGATAGGAAGAAAGATGGTGGAGAGACTCACATTGCCGAAGCACAAGGATAGAATGTTGAGGCAGAAGATGTTGAGGGCGGAAGATACTTCATGATGAGGAAAGTTCTCTTAACACCAGAGAAGGAGGCAGAGAACCTAGCCCAAAGGAACATACTGTTTCGGACTACTTGTAAGACCAAAGACAGGGCATGCAAAGTCATCGTGGACAGTGGTAGCACAAACAATCTCATTTCTACAGAGATGATAGAAAAGTTGGAGCTAGAGATTATTGAACATCCAAGCCCATACAGAGTTTCGTGGCTACAAAAAGGACATCAGGTAAATGTCACTAAACAATGTTTAGTTGAGTTTAAAATAGGAGGATATAGGGATGAAATATTATGTGATGTCATTCCCATGGATGTTTGCCATCTATTGCTGGGTAGACCGTGGCAATATGACAAGAATGTAGTTCATGATGGGAGAAAGAACACATACACCCTGGAGAAGAATGGGAGAACTCACATGTTGTTGCCAATTAAGGATAAAGAAGTGAAACCAAAGGTGAGAAACATTGTACTTCTCATGAGTGGGAAGGAACTTCTTAAGGAGGTTAAGAAGAAGGAAGACACACAATTTGTTGTGGTTAGGAAGCCTAGAATTGTTTTGATCGGTACAAGAGTGGATGATTTACCAGAGGAAATCCAGAAGTTGCTAGAAGAGTTCACTGATATAGTAGTGGACGGACTACCTTGTTCGTTGCCACCAATCAAGAGTATATGTCATCACATTGATCTTATACCTGGAGCCAGTTTACCAAACAAAGCAGCGTACAGATTGACACCACGGGAGAATGAAGAAGTCAAGAGACAGGTCCGGGATTTAATGGACAAAGGATTGGTTAGAGAAAGCTTGAGTCCATGTGTTGTTCCAACAGTGCTTAGCCCAAAGAAATATGGAGGCTGGAGAATGTGTATGGACTCAAGGGAAATTAATAAGATTACCATCAAATAAAGATTTCCATTACCAAGGATGGATGACTTGATGGATTGCTTTAGTGGAGCAAGTTTCTTTTCAAAGATTGATTTGAAAAGCGGGTATCATCAGATTCGTATGAGAGAAGGTGATGAATGGAAGACAACATTCAAGACGAATGAAGGGCTGTACAAATGGCTTGTTATGCCATTTGGCTTAACAAATGTGCCTAGTACTTTCATGAGATTGATGAATGAAGTCCTAAAGGATTTCATAGGGAAATTCGTCATTGTATATCTTGATGATATATTGATTTTTAGCTAGACAGAAGCAGAACACTTGAAGCATTTAGTTGCAGTGATGAGGAGATTACAACAAGAGAAATTGTTGATTAATGTGAAGAAATCATCATTTATGAGGACATAACTCATTTATTTGGGTTTTTTATCTCTACAAATGAGCTAAAAATGGATCCGGAAAAGGTAGAAGCAATTAAGAATTGGCCATCACCAAAAGGTGTGTTTGAAGTTCGAAGCTTCCATGGATTGGCTAGTTTCTACAGGAAATTCATCCGTAATTTCAGTGGGATTAGCGCACCGATGATGGATACGGTGAAGAAACGACACAAATGTTTTCATTGGATGGAGGAAGCAAAGAAGAGCTTCAAACTGTTGAAGAAGAAGATCATTGAGCAACCAATTCTAGTGTTGCCAGACTTTAGCAAGACATTCCAGATCAAGTGTGACGCTAGTGGGTTTGCAATTGGAGCGGTCATGAGCCAAGACGACAGATCAGTTGCATACTTCAGAAAGAAATTGAATGAAGCAAAGATTAAGTACTCAACATATGACAAAGAATTATATGATGTCATACAAGCGTTGAAGAAATGGAGACATTATTTGGTTCCTAAAGAGTTTGTTTTGTACAGCGACAATCATGCTTTGCAATTCGTGACTCAACAGGAGAAGTTGAACCAAAGACATGCTAAATGGGTTGAATTCATGCAGAATTTTACTTTTGTGATTAAGCATATTTCTGGAACTGCTAACAAAGTTGTTGATGCTTTGAGAAGGAAATGTTTGCTTGTGCAGAAATTTAGAGTCAAAACTTTGGGTTTTGATAACCTCAAATAAATGTACAGGGATGACCCAGATTTTAAATAGGTGTATGAGGCATCTGAGAATCCAATTCTCAGGGACAAAAGCCAATGGACCGAATATATGATCCAGGATGGATTATTATTCAGGGGCAATCAGCTATGTATTCCAAAATGCTCCATGAGGGAGAATCTGTTGAAAGAAAAACACAGTGGAGGATTGGTCGGACATTTCGGTCATGACAAAACATTCTCAAAATTGAATGGCTCATATTTTTGGCCAGGGATGAGGACAGATGTTAAGAAATTTGTGGACAGATGCAAGATTTGTCAGCACACAAAAGGGAAAAGGCAAAACACAGGGTTATACCAGCCATTAGTCATACCTGAGAGGCCGTGGGATGCAGTGAGCATGGATTTTATATTGGGGCTGCCAAGGACACAAAGAGGATGTGATTCAATCTTTGTGGTGGTAGACAGATTTTCAAAGACGGCACATTTCATACCATGCCAGAAAACCAGCATCACAACTCATATTGCGAACCTGTTTTTCAAAGAAGTCATCAGACTTCACGGTTTGCCAAGGAGTATTGTTTCAGATCGAGATACCAAGTTCGTGGGACATTTCTGGAGGAATTTATGGAAGAAGCTAGGAACAAGTTTGTCTTTTAGCTCAATGTATCATCCTCAGACGGATGGGCAAACAGAAGTTGTGAACAAGAGCTTGGGAGATTTGTTGAGGAGCCTAGTGACTGAACACCACAATCAATGAGATCACATTCTTCCACAGGCGGAATTTGCTTACAATGACTCATTTAATAGAAGCACAGGGCAGAGTCCATTCCAAATTGTATATGGAATGCAGCCAAGGGGAGTTTTTGAATTGAAAGATTTGGAACAAAATGAATTCAGAAGTGCTAGTGCAGAGGACTTTGCAGAAGCAATGAAGGAGCTTCACAACCGAGTTAAGGAGCGATTGCAGAGTTCAAGTCAAGAATAAAAGCGCAGAGCAGATCAACACAGGCGAGGACTTCAATTTGAAGTTGGTGATCTGATTCTAGCACATCTGAGGAAAGAAAGGTTCCCAAGGGGAACATATAACAAACTAAAAGTGAAGAAGATTGGACCATGCAAGGTCATAAAGAAATTTGGGGCAAACACATACGAGATTGAATTACCCGATGGGATCGGAATTTTACCGATATTCAATGTTGCGGATTTGTACCCTTACAAAGATGAAGAAGCAGGAGCAGAGGATGAGCAGAAAGAAATTATGTGGACCAAACAAATGCATGTATCTGAAAAGCCACAGATGGAAAGTATAATTGACAAGAGAGTCAGCAAGAAGACCAGGAGAAAAGAATATTTTGAATACTTGGTCAAGTGGAAAGGACACCCAGTTGAAAATGCCAGTTGGGAAGATGAAGCAAAAATTTAGAAGCATGGACAAACCGTGCCAGAGCTCATGAACAAAATTTCATGAAAATTTTCAAGTGAGACAGTATGATGTAGGAGCATCGTAAGCAGCCAGTCAAGCAAACGACGTAAGAGGCGGTAGACAACTAGAAGACCACCAACGCATGTTTTTGAAATGTTTTTGAAGCATTAATGTAATGGTTAAAGGGAAGCGTACTTGCATATTGTAAACAGATCATGAGCAATTCGCTCTCATCTGTAGAAAGTAAGGGCATTTATGCGTAGTTAATGAAAGTAGGTAGGTTTGAATGAAGATTAGACAGTTTTAGGAAGTAGGAGGGAAAACGGATATAGACACCCTCGCCTTTGTATCATTGTAACATTATTGTATCATTAGCATAGAGTAGAAGGAGAGAGTTGTAGAAGAGAGTTGTACAGAAGAACCCATGTACCGAAGCTTTGAATCAAACTGATGGTGTTATGATGCTTTCTGTGTGTACATGCTAAATGGTATGCTGACAGTTGTTTAATTCTCTCTGTTATGCATTTGCTTTAATACTGTGTGTATGTATGATTTCATGTTGAATGTTTGAAATCTGAGAGAGAAAGAGAATGAGTTTCAATTGCTTCTCTTCCTGAGTGAGAGTTTTTGCAAGGAGTGCGTTGACAAAGGTTCAGAGTTTATCTCTGAAATCTCAGGAGGGATACCATTGTTCTCATTCCCGCAGAAGTGCAAGAGAAGCACAGAAGTCGTGCAAGGTGTGCACAGGTTGGTTGAAAGATCAGAACGTATCAACCAAAGGGGAGAGTTGAAGGACTGTTGTGGCAGAAAGTGCACAGAGTCAAGAGGTCAAATACTTAAAAGTATTTGAAGGATTGCCGCAAGGAGTGCGTGCAGGAGTCTTTTTAGAGACTCGAGTTTGCAAAGAAAGCTCAGGAGGTTTAGTGCCTTTGGAGTACTCAAAGGGAGGCGAAGTGAAGTTTCTTTGCAGGATGTTAAGTTCCAGTGGAAGAACACTGGTTCATTTCGCAGAGTTGTCAAGGAGGAATTGAGTGGTCGAAATTCTCTGTGGAGAATTCACGAAATAGCGAGGACCGTAGGATCCAGGAGAGTTTCGGAGAAGTTAAGCGTTGGATCGAATGGAGACTTATTAAGTCGTTGACCCTGTGGAAAGTACCATTTCGGTATTCAGGGTTTAGAAGTGATAGAGGGACGGAAATCGAAGGTTCGTTCAAGTCCCGAAAGACGGAAAGCTTGATTGATAGGTGGCTTGAATCCGTGTCTGAGATAGAGGATAGTGGAGAAGACAGGTGGTGTACTTGTCGCCTGATGGAGTCAAAACTTCGTTGATTGTTTCAGGGTTTCGTAGGTTGGAGAGCCGCAAGTCTTGCATCAGGATTCGCGAAGTTCGAAACTCTGAATCGGCGAAAAGTCTCATAGGAGAGCCAGTCTTTGTTGAACGCATCGGGGTTCGGCATTTTGGCATTATCGAAGACAGGAGATAGGGATTCTTTGTTCCGAGATTCCCGAAATTGCGAAACGCGATACGACTGTGGAGGAGGACGCGGCCAAACATTTAGGCAATCGGTATTTCAGGTTTCGGCTGAAGAGGGCCAAGAAAATCGACAACAGGGATCATGAAATTGCAAGACGCGAAGTCCCGAATTAGCAAAGGGTGTGACTTTATTGTGGTCAAGGAGATTTGGGTTGGCGCCTAACATTTTTTCACGCAGGCTCCATTCATAAGGACCTGTGGAAACAACATGAGTGTATGAGATATTTCTCGAGGGGAAATCAAAGAGTCAATTAGACTCAAGGGAAGATTTAGAACGATCCTGTGCGGACCTCGACCCGAGGGTTCTGGGGTCTGTTGTACCAACATACCTATTAGTATGAGGAGAGTGAGTCACCACTCTTAGAGATTCCATTGATGGACTAGGTTGTGGAGACTGAGAGCGTGTTGGGACACTTACTCCCAGGATCGATATACAGTGATAAGGATGCACTCTGTATTCGTCGGGATGACCATAGCACGTGTCTGGACACATCTGTATGGGATCCAGACGCAGATGATATTAGTAGGGTGAGTGCATAGGAGGATATAGCTGCCCATACAAGATACAATGCGATTCAAATGGGGGTTGCAGTTGGTGATGGTGTGCAGTGGCATACACGAGGACTTAGTAGCATAGTGGACAATGGGCAGTACAATACCTTATCTCTTAAGGAGTGTGTTGTTGAGGATTCCATTATTGACACTAGCAATGATCGCATGAGATTGCACCTCAATAGGGTTGTGATCAGGAGTCACGACACTTGACAGGACAATTGAGAGTCAATGAGGACATGATCATGGAAACCACTAGATGCATTAATGATACACACGCATTGGTGGCGGGTTATTGTTGGAGGGCCTCGATAGCACATGATAGTTCAGATAGAGGACTTTCCATTGATGACTTCCATACACTCATGGAGAGAGTGACTGTGATGAGGGTCGACTACCAGCAGTTATTGATGGATAGAGATTACCTATTGGAGGTTGGCGAGATGTATCACAAGGCACTGAGGGAGCAGGAGGTTGAGGTGGACCAACTCACTCATGATTTGGTGAGCACACGAGGATTCTTGGAAGGCACACAGACAACCCTTCAAGAATCAGAAGCCATATTAGAGGATCTTCTTGAGGAGACTAGTCAGAGATCCACTATATCTATCTCAGCATAGAGTTAGATATATCCTTCAGTTACATTGTTAGAGGATATTGGTGGTTTGGAAGAGGAGCACCAGTGGATGGAGGAGCATGAGGAGATGTACTTAGTAGAGAATGGAGATTCCTCTCCCTTACAACAATATACAGATCTGGGATATCACCTTCACCGTAGCAATAGTTGTGTGAGTGATGATTGATGGAGAATGATTGACCCATAGTTGGTGGAGATACCTACTGTTGTACCCGATGGTTGGTGTTCAGTGATGAGTACAAGCGATCATTTACCATGGGTGTCGGTGGACGAGCTTTTGGTCAAGTCCTTGGGATTGACCAAAGTGTATGATACTTTCCAGTCCTACAATTGGTTGCGGATATTTATGATATCCTTTCCCGATACTTTCATCATTGACAACAACACAAGGGGAGCTAGACAGTGGTAGGGGACATGGACAGTTGGTAGGCTGAGACCACCTAACAGGAGTGTCTTGATTGCATACAACAGGATAGGGGTGGATCATCAGGGGCAGACAGTTAAGGCCCTGGGCATGATGGAGAGTATCATAGGCCATGGGACAGAGGATATCTCATAAGTTGCTACATATTCAGACTCTCATTGGGATGAGGGTGGAGGCATTTCGATAGTTACCAGTAGGGAACATTAGCAGTTAGTGGGGATTGGAAGTGATGAACTTCCAAATTTGACATGGGATATGGGAGTCCATTGGGTCAATAGTTTGTTTAATATTATGAGGATCTAGGAGTGGACGATACAGTATGGATACTTTGAGCAGATAGTCATGATCAGAGTAGAGCAACATCAACATGATGGTCCCTGTCAGAGACTATTATGGGACCCTGGAATTACAGGGTTGGGCATTTCATTGACTGATGGAGACGAGCGGACCTTTGCAGGGGGAAGTCACTTTGATTTTCCATTGAGTTCAACATTGGGGAGAGCACGTCATTGGATGGTGATTCCTTGATGTGTTGTATTACCTCACTATGGCAGCAACATGTTCAGTCGGTGGGGGCCGTGTTGGGTTTGGTATGGTCTGGTAGGGTAGAATCATTTTGGGTTGAGGCCATGTGTTATTTGCAGGAGACTCATGGCATTGATATGTTACCGAACTATACTCCACAGGGAATTGCAGTTCACATTTTGATATGGGATCAAGGGATTAGAGTGCTTGGTAGTTCAGTTTTTGATAGAGTTGAGCTTCGAGTAGAGTGGTTGCTTGGGGAGTTGACTGAGATTCTTTGGCCATTGATCATTCTACTCATCAGGAGCATTTGGGTTGTTAGAAAAACAGGACCGTGGAGAAACAAAATAAAACAAATGTGGAAACAAAACACAAAAGATACACAATACAAGAGAGACACAGATTTACGTGGTTCACCCAGTGTGGGCTACGTCCACCAGAGAAATTGCCAGGTCCTTCC
>SNQJ01S0017644.1:293465-308795 GCA_010110895.2 Picea sitchensis | reverse complement strand
TCTCTCTCCCATCATTCCAAGCCCTCTCTCTCTTTTCCCCACCCACTCTCTTTGTCTTCTATCCACATTCCTCCCTCTCCCACCCTCTAATTATCTCCCTCCCTCCCTCACTTCCCCCCTATTATAAAAACATGATCATAGAGTAATAAAATAAAAACAGATGAGGAAATAAAACACAGAAGATACATAATAAAATAGAGACATGGATATATGTGGTTCACACAGTGTAGGCTACGTCCACCAGAGAAATTTATAGGTTATTCATTTTTATTGTCCAAAAAATTAAGGGATACAACCTACAACACACCCATTGTAAATTCCTCCTCTTTCTCTCACAATATCCTCTCTCAAAATACAATATTCACTCACATTCCCAACCGCAATACAATGTGATCATACAAAATTGGGTTTCCTTTTTGGGAGAAAACCATTCCATAATTTCTACCATCAGATCTACCACCTTATGATGAACGGTCCAAATTGACTATGGAATTACAATATTTTACAAGGCAATTTTCCCAAAATTTTCCTTGGGGGTCCACTGGCCCCCATGCCCCCTAGCTAGAGGATTAGGTCCCCCATGGACCCCCTTCATTTGGGTGTCATCCCCAAAACCCCCGACAGAAGGGGACTAGGCATAACTGAACACAGGTCTGAGCAGGGGGACATGGGTAAATTTAGGGAGTGGGATAGGGGGAAAATATGGGGGGTGGGAAACGGGTCGGGCCACAGAAAAATAGTGTTAAAAATGATAGGTACTACTACGATTAGGATGAAGAGAGGAATCCAATGGGATGGGTTTCAAATAAGGGGGCGGGAAAGGGGTCAGGCCACAAAAAAATAGGGTTAAAAATCATATGTACCAATGTGATCAAGAGGAAGAGAGGAATCTAATGGGATAGGTCTCAAATAAGGGTGTGGGAGGCCCCAAACTTTTTTTTTCACTCCTACAGAGTTATACTCTAATCTGAAGAATATTGCAATGTTGAAAGGTCCAAATTCTTAACAGGAAAAAAAGTGTAGTAATTTTGCAACCTGAATGCAGGAGGTAAAGTTGCACGACAATAGATCTTGTCTGTTCTTTTTTTGTTTCTGTCCCAAGGGTTAGGGTATTCATGGTTTCTGTAGACAATGGTTTTCCCTATGTTATAGCTCTCTGATATACGTGCGGGGTCCAACAATATTACTCATCCCACTATCTCAGGGCACCAACTAAGGAGGCTAGATCGTGCTCTTATCCGTACCACTCGCCTACCAAAGTACGAGAGAGTATCTTCCCGAGTGTTTTCTCGGTGGAACTATAGCATTCAAGCGGTCGATTGGTTTATCTACGAAGGGCTTCAAGATATCTAGGCTTATTTGTATACATGTGTTGTCTGATGCGTTACCACATGAAAGGGTACCAACATGGGTTACAAGGGTGGCCAATAATGTGTGCTTAGATACCACTTGTATTTCATGCTTGTATGCTTCCTTGACCACTGATTTATACATTGAATGACATATCTATGTAGCTTTAAGACGTCGAAATATGTCTCTACCCTAAAAAAAAAATAACCCACAATTGTATGCCAAGGAAAGTGATACGATACCACTTGTAAGGTATCGGATCTATTATAATAACAGAAAAACATAAATATTGTAGAGAATAACAATGGAACAACATAGTATATGAAACCACAACACCAAAATAATATCTTTATTGATAAGAAACAACGTTCACTTGCCTCTTTGAGGGGGCAACCTCCAGCAGAGCAACACTCTATTACAATGATTCTCAAGACTGGCTATCAAATACCTCCTATTCTTATTTATACTAATTCTATCGTCTAAGGAAACTTCTAGAGGAAGATCTTTCTAGAAGAAGAAGCTTCTATTAGGTCTTCTTACATTGACTTATTCTCCTTTATTTAATAGGCCTTATTAACTAATGTCAGCCTTTATTACATAGAAAATATATCATACTAACTAACGACCCAGGAAGAGGGTTTAGGATCATAGCATAACACTAGAAAATTGATAATACTCACACACACCCCCTTGATTTGGTCAAACTTGGAGTGCTCTAAAGTTTATCTAGTCTATTTTGATCACTCTTGGTATGACAAAACCACAAATATATAGGGATTATTCTATAATGTGGACCTATTCTTCATGTAAAAATCCTAGAAAGAATACAAAGCTTATTAAAAAGCCTCATGTGTGTGGGATTGATAGTTTTGGATGGGTCTTGGATATTGGATTGTTTAATATGCTCTTAAATAGATTTTTTCCTCTTCATACAAAGAAATTCCCAATTTTCACCTTGGTATCCACTTGCCCAATTTTCTTGTGGAGGTCTAAGAGGAACTATTGAAGATAATGCGGGCCTTTGGACTAGAGAGATACTTGAAGAGGAACAAACCGAAGGAGAAAAAATATGGAGCCATATGATCACTCAAAGGTATGATTTATAGATGTGACCATTTCTACTTAAATATGATCTCCTTTATCTCTCCTCCACCATATCGCTTGCATTGCTTAATGTTGTCTACGTGAATGCTTTGATTTCACTCATTTAATTAATCAAGTATATCTATAAGGGTTTTTACTTAGTTTTTTAAGTGAGATCTAGGGTTTTCTATTTTAGAGTAGGGAAGGTGTTCTTTGTTTGTCTTGTGTGTAGGATTATTATAGCTAATACTACTTCTCTTTCTCTTCCACTTCAAGTTTGGACAATCCTTTAAGGAAAGTTACAATTTTTTCTATTATCTTCTCTTTTCATGCCCTATCTTACTTTCATGCTTTCTTAACTTAGTACAATAAAACATACTTTTTTTGTTTGTCACTAACCTTCCAATTAGATAGCAAGGATCTAGTGGTACATATATCACGCAAATAAACTTTTCAACAATCATCTTGCTTACACCATACATGAGAGAGTTAGGGATACACAATGAGCCTTTAACACTATTGAAATGAGACTAGGGGTCCAAACTAAAAAGAAACAAAAAGTATGCATTCTAAAGTGAGTAGTTTGGTTAAGACCATGGGATATACAAATTATTTGTTGGGGAAACATTTGCACCTTTATAGAATATGCAGTTTTCACAAGATTGGATTCACATCGACACATGATTCATATGTAATATCACTCACACATAACCAAAGATTTGAAAGCATCACCAAAGATATTATACCAATTTAGAAATGGTATGAAACCATTAATGTTTTGATTATATTGAACTAAGTTTTATGGTATTAATCAAACATTAATGGTTTAATAGCATTTCTCATATTTTACCTTTAACGAAGGTATGCATGCTACTTGAATTACCTTACTCCCATCGCTTAGCTCTAACGAGTTTTTATTAACCTAGTTGAACACTAACATATAAGTGATGCTAATTACACATTAGCATTGCATTATGACTCCCCCCAATATGTTATTAAGTGTTACTACCCCAACACCATGATCCTTTAACATAAAATTTACTACTTTTAATTTAACCCCTTCATAATACCAGAGTTAAACATTAAAATCTCATTGGAAACATACTTTAAAATAATCTTTACAAAAATATGATTACTTACAAAAACCTAATTAATAATTTCTCTTACACTCCATATAATATACATATAGTATAGAACTCTTATAGGTACCTTCCTTACCAAGTAAGATTTTTCCTTGTGAGGCTAAAATTCCCCAATTCCCCTAAACAACTGTCCCAAGCAAACTTTCCCCTATTCCCCTAACTTGAAACCCAATCACTCAAAATAACAAATCATATTCATCAATTTGTCACCACCATCTTCATCCTCTAACAATTTTGTTCATTTCTCTCTTTCTTATCTTTAACCTTTACTTTGACACAATCAACAACTTTGACCCTACAATATTGAGTTGTGAAGCCCAATTTTTCCATAGTAATAGAAGTATAATTCTTCTTATTTTTATCCTTTATTTTACTTCCTTCTTGCATGTTTTATTCTTAATAAGAAGGGAATTTTCTTTAGTATTATTTTCATTTAATCATTTTTATTTACCCATGCAAAAGGATATATATCATTATTCTCCCAGGATTGTGAAGGATTTTTATTTACCCATGCAAAAGGATATATATCATTATTCTCCCAGGATTGTGAAGGAAACTAAGTGTAAATGCCACAATGCTATAATTTGAGTGCAAATTGTTTAAAAGTACATATTTTTGTGTCTTCTTTGACCTTTATTTTTACTTATACTAATTATTTATGAAGGATCTTAGATCATTTCTATGACTTGACATAGTTACTCCATTAGTTATTTTGAACTTAAATAATTCAAGAAAAAATTGACACTAAACACCTTTGACCTAAACTTTTCATTCAAATTATTTTCTCTTTTGAAAAATAAACTTTCCATTCAAATTATTTTCTCTTTTGAAAAATAAAAGTGGTAGAACTCAAAGTCAGCAATACCAAGCCCTATCATGGAATCAGCTTTATCATCCCTATCTTACCATTCTATGATTTTGTCTACCTACATGTGTTTGGGATCAATGCCACTCACCATTCCACACAAAAAAATTCATTAAGTATAATTGGGTTTTCATCTTCCATACATAACTATTTATACCCATTAAATTTATCTAAATTTATCTAAAAGGGCTTCTAATTCATTTTGAAGTAATATGTTAAATTTCTTTAAGTAAGCACTTGAAAAATTACATTTCTTTTGAAAAATTACCTTTCTTTTGGATGTTGACTATGTGAAATCTCTTTTCCTCTATAACAAAATAATCTTTGTGTGTGTTAATTCATCTATAAAAATTGTATTTTTTATGTTAATGGTTTGAAATGCTTTTGTATCTCTAACTCTATCATCTTTATCTACACAAATTCCTTTCACAAGTAGATTTATTTATGTTGTTAACGTGTCTATCAATTACATGTTTTCTATGTAGGTGTTTCCATGATTTGGGATCATTTATTGTATCTACATCTGTCTTTTACATTTACATTTTCATCTGCATCTCTAATGTGCATGTGTCTATTGTATTTCAGGTAACATGTGTCTATGTTTGTTGTATTTCGTTTCTACATTTTCTTCCCATAGGTTTTGCACTTTTAAAAAATATTGATTTTTTATGTTTGTGTTTAAGTTCTAATCTACATTATCAATATATGTCAAGTTGAATATACATGCATTTCTTTACTAAGATAGAGCATTTCTTTGTTTGGCTCTACATGTGTTTCTTTCTATAGCTCCATGCACATTGTTTTGTCTACTTCTAGTTTGAGTTGATTTTTCAATAATCAAGGCTTAAGCATGAAGTTCATTCCATTTTAGCATTTTACTTAAACCATAAACAATTTGTTGCAACAACCAAGATCACAAGAAGAAACACCATGCACAAGTACACAAGAAATATCCTAGGAAACCCTTCTCAACAAGGGA
This sequence comes from Picea sitchensis, assembly GCA_010110895.2. Taxonomy (NCBI): domain Eukaryota; kingdom Viridiplantae; phylum Streptophyta; class Pinopsida; order Pinales; family Pinaceae; genus Picea; species Picea sitchensis. The sequence goes on along the minus strand of SNQJ01S0017644.1, from coordinate 303,376 downwards.
AGAAAACCCATCCAATCCTTTTCTATATTCTTCAAGAGAAAGAACTCCACCACCATAAACACCTGGCACACAAAAGGGTTCTCACAAACCCTAGAAACCTAGCGCCCAAGAGAGGTGTGCACTTTTCCCAAGAACAAGTGTTTGCTGAAATTTCCAAACTCACACTTGTGATATGATTCCTCAATGGGGAATTTACCTTTACTTATATTAGACTAAACCTGTCAACAGTAGTGTCTATTGGAACAACATGGCCAACCTCAATAACTCATAATATAATTAATAATTACCATATTAATTATCTTTTACATTAAGGTGGGGGCGACCTGTACCCTTTAGATTACAAATAGGGTTACAGGTAAGTCTGACTCTTGAACAATATAGCAAGGGATCTCATACACCCACTAGTGCTCAAACACTAGGGGCACATCCATCTATGCTCAACTACAGGGATGTCCACATCTCTATCTCACTGTGTCTCACATGAGAACCACACTCACTAGTGATCAGCCACTAGGATCACGTTCACATGTGCTCATCCACAGGCACGCCCAACTCAACAAATCTTCTTTCTCACTGCGTTACACAGGAGAGTCATCTGGAGTTCATCATCTCAACTCTCTGCTTAGAGGAGGCTAATACATTGTTTCATCTCTGTCTCATAACAATGCACCCAACTCATGGGATTTTCCACACGTTCACTTGTGTTCAACCACAGGGACATCCAACTCAACAGATCTTCTTTCTCATTGTGTTACACATGAGAATCATCTGAAGTGTCATCTCAACTCTATGCATAGAGGAGGCCAGCACAATGTTCCAGTTCTGTCTCATATAAGAACCACATACCCATCTCATGGGAACACACGACTCATGGTCTCTCTCTCTCAGGTCGACTCAATCAGTCTATGTCCTGGAGGATGTCTCACGCGGCTATAATCATCAACAGTTTGTTCTATTTGTATTATTTCATCATATTTCTATATATGGTGGCCTAGTATATGAAATCTCATCATAACTCTTCTCAAGAGTATTTTCTATTTTTTCCTCTACTTATTCAAATCATATAAAAATTAAAACCTTCCTATGATATTTGAATTTCAGAAAACTTTAACATAAATATGAATTTTCCTTTCAAAATTTAATTTCTTTTAATTTTCTTTTTCTCTTTCCTCCTCACACTTGCCTTTTCAAAAATCAAACCTAAAAAAACTTTATAAGCCTAAATATCATATTTGTTATTTCAAATAGACAAAGTCCATATACGAAGAGAAACATAAGGAAAGTAAATTTTATTGCATCGAATGACTAGTACAATGTGATAAGAATCCTTTTATTCATACATTTGGTAGTTGTGCCACTTAGTTCTTAACCAAGTTGGTCACTTAACCGGCTCTTATTACAAATTAAGATTACATTAAGACTCCTCTCAATACGTCATTGAGTATCACTACTCAATACCCCAACTTAACATAAAATATGATTTTTAATTATAATCTTATATTAATATAAAAAGTAAAAACCAAAATTGTGTTGACAAGGTTATGAAAAATATGTTTACAAAATTATGATAATGACTTTCAAAGTTTTGATTACTAGTTTTTCCTCTCCTTATAGATATATTTTAGGTACTCCATCTTATTTACAACGCTTTTGTAAACGTGAAAAACTCTAATTTTCCTAGACAATTGTCCATGTCATGTCGTGTCCTTGGCATCTGACTCAATGAATCAAAATAAGAAATCATCATTATCAATGTTGTCACTATCATCTTCACCCTCGTGATCACTTATATTAGCAATAACAAGATTTTTCCTTTCTCTCTTTCTTATCTTTAACCTTTCCTTTCAAAACATCAACGAGTTTGGCTTTACAATCATACATTACGTGGCTCAATTTTCCACAATCATAGTACTTTAGTTTTTCTTAGTGGTTGGCCTTGCTTTTACTTGTTTTCTTACCTATATTGGAAGGGAAATTTCTTGTCTATCCTCATTTACATTCAATTGCTTTTCTTCAACCAAGGATATAATATTGTCCAAGGATTGGAAAATGACTAGGAATAAATGATACATTATTAGAATTTAAGGGAAGATTATGTAATAGTTTATCGTGTGTTCTTTAACCTTTACTTTTATAACTAATTTTTTTATTAGGGAATTTGGTCATTTTTATAACTTGACATAATTATTTTTTTTTTATCATTTTTAAACAAAAAAAATTATTATTTGAAGAAGATTTTGGAATTCAACACCTTTGACCCAAACAATCCCTTCAATTCATACCAAATTTATTTCAACTCTATGGACAAATCAAGGTGGTGCATTTTAGAGTCAACAATGGCAAGACATGTAACAATCCCTTCAATTCATACCAAATTTATTTCAACTCTATGGACAAATCAAGGTGGTGCATTTTAGAGTCAACAGTGGCAAGACATATAAAAGATTTAGCTTTATCATCCATATTCTCTCCTTCTATGTTTTTTTCTCACTACATGGTTGGGGCTTAGTCCCAATAAGTATTCCCAAAGATTTGTGTGCATTGTGTAATTAGGTTTTTTCCTTGCATGCATGTTACTTATACATATTAAATTTTTTTAGAAAGGCCTTCATTGAAATAAACAACTTCCAAGTAATATGCTAAATCTCTCAAGGAAATAAGAACTTGGAAAATGCAAGCTAAATTTCTCAGGGAAATAAGAACTTGGAAAATGCAAGTCTTTTGAACATTGACTATGTGAAACATCTCTACCTCTATAACTATAAAAACTATCTACATAATTCATCTCATTAAAGTTTCTAATTGGACACTGTGAAATGCATCTCTCTAATTGTGTAGTGTTTCTCTACACCAATTCCACTCACGAGAGGATATATGTTCTTGACATGTTTGTTTAATGCATGTTTTGTTTTGTGAGACTTTGTAGATTACGGTTTCTTCTGCATAGGTCTAGGTCATATTTTGTGTTTGTCTCTATCTTTTTTGTTTGCATATGCACCTCTTTTATGATTTTGTTAATTGTGCTTTGCATCTTGTATGTCTTTCTTGTTTATGAATTCTCGATCTTCTTCGTGCAAGTTCTACACTCTAAAAACACTCTTTATTTCTTCTATCTATATTCAAATCTTAATGTGCATTATCAATATATGTTGAGTTGGCTCTATGTGTTCTCTATCTAACTAGTAAATTTTTTTATCTGGCTTCAAATGCCTCTCTCTACCTAACTGTGTGTACATTTTTCCATCTTATTTTAGTTCGTAGTGTTTATAATATTTCATCATTTGTCTATGTATGATAACTTGGTTTATGATAAATTGTTAAGAATCTTATGGAAATTCTTCTTTTTTATCTCAACTTCTTTAAACTACATTAAAAAAAAATTATACCACCATCTATACTTAATAAAACTTTAAAGCAAAGACATATTTTCCTTATCAAATTTTAATTCTACGTACATTTGTTTTTAATCTCCCAAACCAATTTTTTCYAATCTTAAACCTATGCAAACTTTATAGGCCTAAATAATGTATCCACTCTCATATCACTATTAGTATTTTAAAGATACATGATTATAACATGAGAGAGACAATGCTAAAGTATATACTTTAATAAACGAAGTTACTGATAGTGTGAGAATCTTTTTGTTTGTACATTAGGTTGTTATGTTACTTAGTTATTAACTTAGTCCCTTAACATATATGTGATCTGTAGTCTCTCAACATATATGTAATGTAGTCACTCTCATATCACTATTGGTATTTTAAAGGTACATGATTATAACATGAGAGAGACAATGATAAAGTATATACTTTATTAAACGAAGTTATTGATAGTATGAGAATCTTTTTGTTTGTACATTAGGTTGTTATGTTAATTAGTTATTAACTTAGTCTCTTAACATATATGTGATCTCTATTACACATCAGCATTAGGACTCCTCTAGACTTGTTATTTACTAATATAACAAATGTTGTGTTGATTTCAATGTTTTGACCATAGTTGTGGATTGTCAGAGTAATATCAGATTATGGTCAATTAAATATTAAACATAGATACAATTAGATATTAATAAAGTGATTTTAACTTTATTTTATATTATGCTTTTATATTTTATTTAACTTTAGTGTGTTTTTCGTTTGTCTCACATTCGTAAAGAGAATTGATTCTAGTATGTAAATCTTTATAAGAAAAATTCCACTTCTCATTTAAGCAATGCAATACAAAATCTCGAGAGTTTATCTTGGTTTTTTTGTATTCAATTTATGTTTATCATGATATGGTATCGGAGCTTGATTAGAGCCATGGAGTCTATGATAGCATGAAGACCTAGGGATTACTATTGATAGAGATGGATTGAGGGATCACTAGCATAGCACATTGAAGAGCCAAAAAGATTTCACTAAAACTAGATATCGATTTAATTTTTTATCAAAGCAAAAAAAAATGGAACCTTACAAATCATGGTTCCAAAAGAAATAGGAACAACGATACAACTATATAGCTGCTAAAGGAAAAATTATCCGCATATGTGTATTTTTCTTGACTATATAGTGTTAGATTGAGCTTCCAAGACCATACGAACAACCAATGAACATTGTATGTGTATGGATTAGTCGCCACATAATTCTTTAAGCCAGACCATACAAAGGAAGTCAAGAAGTTCTTCAAGAAATGTACTAGACTTTGTAACTTTTTTTCAGATAATTAATCAGTCAAATTTCTTAGTCTTGATTGTATGAATAATTTGGGAGCAGATTGGATCTTTTCTTACTTGTATTGTTTCCTAAATTTATAGACCGGGGAGATTTAACTACTATTTTGGTGATTTTCAGGAGATCCAAGGAGAAATTAACAAGTTTGGCATCATTTTTTAGTAGATCTGTAAACATCTGCATGTGTTTACATTGTTTTTAAGCAAACCTGTCAAAATTTGTATGTTTTGGTGTTGTTTTAGGCTATATTTAACAAAAATATATGTTTTTCATTGACATGTTCCTACTAAATGTATTTAGATAAAATATCCAAGTGTTCTTACTCCATAATTGTAGATTGAGGGGGGGGGGAATGAGTATTTTTAGCATTTTATGTTTTTTTAGTATATATTTATTCATTTTAACTTATACCAATGGCCTCTTTACCCAACATCATGCTAGAAGGTAGCTAGAGATTCTCTAGTAAGTGCTACAATGCATGGAAGTGTTGTATGTTGGTTATATTTAAGTACAAGTTCTTGGATGTTATCATGCTAGATGAAGATACCCGACCACAAGCTATGGGTAGAGACTAGGACAAGTTTGATGAATGAGACAAAGAATTCATAATGTTGATCAAGTTCTTCGTAGAAAATTAAATTCTTCCCGATGTCCAAAAAAAGAATACTTCAATAAGAATTTGGAATCATTTGCGAGAGTTGCATGAGACTTTGGACAAGCGTAGATCTTGCTTCCTGTAGAATATGTTTTTTTCAATCATGATGGATGAGAGTGCATCATTGCAAGAGAATTTACTTAAGATCAAGGATATCACAGAATATTGGTCAGTGATTGGTCGAAAAATGAAAGAAGAGGACATGGTGGTAATCATGTCGAAAAGATTACCACATGCTTATGAATAGTTTATTGAGACCTTGAACATCACCACTGCAAATGTTGACCTCAAGTTTGAAGAGCTATGCAATAATTTATGGAGGAAATAGTTCAATGAAAATAGTGAGACAAGGGGTACAACACAAGTATTTACAACCAATGTCAAAGGAAAATGCAAGTGATCAAAGAAGAAAGGAAAAGGCAGTAATGATGAAACCAAGAGTATAAACAACGTCACATGTCACTACTATGGCAAGGGGGGGCATATAAAGAAGAAATGTAGAAAGAACATTCGATGTCATTACTATGGCAAGGTGGGCCATATGAAAGAATATAGAAAGATGTTGGCTAATTAGAAAACCAACCAAGGAGGGCCTCAACAAAAGACCCATGTTGTAAAGCATACATAGGACTTAGATTTCTATGCATTCATGGCTAAGAGACAAACAAATTAGTCCAAGTCCTCTGCTTGGTACATATATTTAGGTACATCATGACACTTCACCAATAGGCAGGACTGGTTCACGGAGTACACTTCTTGTTCCTCTAAGAATTTAGTGATATTTTGTTGTGGGGAAGAGTTCATCGTAGTAGGTAAAGGGAATGTGATTATTTCCTTTGGAGTGAACATGTTGATTTTGATTTGTGTATGTTTCATACATGGAGCTTAATCTTCTCTATGTTAGTTATATTATGAGGCACTACCCCCATCTAGATGTTATCTTTAGAAACCACTAATGCTACAAAGTTGACAGAGAGACCAAGAAGACTATTGTTCTTAGGTTGGAGGGTCATAGACTAGTCATATTCATTGATATAGGAGAGGTCAAGGGGAATGAATTAGAAGCCAAAAGAGCTTCAGAGATGAATGCTCCTTGGCATCAGAATATGGGAACTTAAACTTGGCCTACCTCTCTCCATTGTCTCAAGAGAATTTGGTAGATGGACTTCCTAAAATCCAACAACAAATACAAGGTGTTTTGAAAATATTTTGTATGTAGGGAAGCGACATAGATCTCGTTTCGATGAAAGATAATCTTGGAGAGCACAAAGTTCTTCAACTAGTAACTTCATGAAGATATTTGTGGACGAATGAGCAGGACATCCATCACCAATGTCAGGTATTTCCTTATTTTTGTTAATAACTACAGTAGGAAAATGTCGATGTATTTTTTGAAATTGAAATGTAACATGTTTAATGAATTTCAAAAACTTAAATCATTAGTAGAAAAAAATCCAGGTTGTCCCATTACCACTCTTAGGTCAGATAATGGAAAATAATTCTACTCCAAAGAATTTGATAAATTTTGTGCTAAACATGGGATAAAATGACAATTCAATATACCCTACACTCCATAGCAAAATGGAGTGGTTGAGAGGTGGAACCACACTATAACAAACATGGTCAGGTGTATGATGGAGAACAAGTGTGTTACAAACAATTTTTGGGCCTAGGAAATGTTTACAATATTATATATGTTGAATAGATCTCCAACAATGCAATGAAACAAAAAAAAAAAACCATAAATGTAGTCTAAGATGAAGCCCAAAGCCAGTCATCTTAAGGTATTTGGTTCTATTGCCTATACTCTGATTCTAGAAGAGAAAAGAATCAAGTTAGACCTAAAGAGCAAGACATTGATTATCAAAAGGTACAATGATAGTCATAAAGATTATAGGTTGGTTGATGATGACACTACCAGTTGAACTTTAGCAAAGATTTCGTAATTCATGAAGAATTTGGGCCCTTAAAGACTTATTTATATATCAAAATTATTGGAGAGAAGTGTGTGTGGTTAAGGACACAAGTGTCAAACTTCAAGTAGCTCCACCGGAAAGTGGGGGAAGATTTCGAGCATGAGGATTCTTCCAAATTCATAATTTATGATGTAGAGAGATCAAATTAGCACTCAAATGATACAAGTACAAGTAGCCCAAGTCATGGTGACAACACTAATATGTATGAGGAGGATCCTAAGAAGAGGCCAAAGTGGTGGCAGAATTCCAATATAGATGCTCAAGTAGGTGAAATCATCGAGGGATGATCATTAAGAGGCAATAGCAAGAAGAGACTAAACATGGTCAAATTTTCTCTGATGCCCAATGTCCAGGAAATTTATGAACCATAAGTGTTCAAGGAGGCAACAAGGAAAATTGAATGGGAGAAGACCATGGCAACCAAATATGACTGAAAAATTAGACTTGGGATCTCATAAATCTTCCACCAATAAAAAGACTGATTTACTACAAATGGGTGTACAAGGTCAAGTACAAGGAAGATTGTACACTCGACAAGGTTGGTTCAAAAAAGGTTCTCTTAGCAACAGGGCATTGACTATGAGGAGACCTTTTCTCCTACAACAAATATTGGCACCATCATATTAATTTGATCCATGGAAGCATAGTTTGGCTAGAAGATCCATCAGATGGATGTGAAGAATGCCTTTCTCAATGGAGATTTGGAGGAAGGAGTCTACATTTATCAACCATAGAATTTCCAGGTTCCAAGGAAGAAGCATCTTGTGTGAAGACTAAAAAATATTTGTATGGCCTAAAGTAGGAACTTAGGGCATGGCACATTGAAATTGAAACGTATTTGGATAAACATGAGTTCCAACGAAGTCAGTCAAAGTCCAATTTATACATCAAAAGCAATGTAATGATATCATTATATTTATTATATATGTAGATGGCATCATTATTATAGGTATTGAGGCAAGTGTTGTTGAACATATCAAATTTAATACGAGTAAAGCGTTTGACATGATTGATATAAGCCTCCTATATTATTGGCTAGGTGTATAAGTTTGTCAAACATGTAGCATTATTTTTTCCTCAAACAAAATATGCCAGGGGTTTGCTCAACAGGTTGAGAATGACAAATTGCAAAATCTCATCTACACCTATAGAGAAAGGGCTAAAGCTTTCAACCAAGACCGACTCTAGATAGTTAATAAATCAGTCTATAGGGAACTAGTGGGGAGATTGATATACCTTACAACCACCAAACTTGATTTGAGATACATTTTCAAATTTATGGCAATGTCGAAAGTATAACACTGGACCACAGTTAATAGGGTGTTGAGTGTTGAATTTATAGTGACTTACGTCGCACACTTAGTCAAACTCTTATTTCAACCTCCAATGAAACTTTAACTTTAATGTAGTAAACAACTACCGTTCAACAGTAGTCTATGAGCAGAAATACAAATGACTAAGTAATATGAAAATCAACAGCGGAAATAAATGAACAATAGACAACATTCAAGTACACATTAGACAAGTAGATAACTAGTCAATGGCCCTAGAAAAACACCGAAGGGAAGACTAGCCAAGGAGAGATTCCTTTATCGAGCTCGCAGGAAATTATTTTCTAAGTTTATAGAAATACATTATCATCATTAATAATATGTACTTATCTCATCAAACTAGCAACATTCCAACCTTGAAAATTGTGCCCAGAACCTTTCTTGAAATTTGCGCCCAAATTTCTGTACAATTGTATGGACTGTACAGTCTGTATAATAACAACAATCACCTCATTATTGTGCCTGATATTTGTACTAATAGTACAAACCTATATGAAATTACTCATCCATAAATACACCTTGAAATTTGTGCATAACCAACCTTGATTTTTGTGCCTTTATTCTTGTCGTACGACCAATAATAAAGATTGTACGACTTGCTCTTAAATCTGTACGATATTTTTCATAAATGTTGAACCTTTCCTTGGGATGTGTGCCCTCTCTTTCCCTTGAGATATGTGCCCCACCTCTTGTTTCTCCTTCTCTTCTTCCTTTCAGCTCAATCTCTTTTGGAAAAAGGTGTCTCTTCACTTTCCCTCTCCATCTCTCCTTGAAACATGTGCCCCATCTCTCTCAATAGCTTCTTTCATTTACTCATTAATGAGTAACTTCCCTAACCCTAGATCTCAATGGTTGAGATTCAAGATTGCTCCACAAGATCAACAGACATGACTTAATATTTCATTGAGTTCGCTTAAATCACTTAAGTGACCCAAACTTTAGAAAGTCACTTTTACTCATTAAATAATAAAAGACCCCACTTAACTTTATAAAATCACTTTATAAATTCAAGTCACTAGAGAGAGACATTTGCTCGATCACTTCTGCATGATGGGCACTACTAATGTAGAAGTACCTACGAGCTATAAAAACTAACACTCCTTCTTAGCGAGGGAGGTACCTCTGGAACCTCCACCAAAATCTGTCTCCAACCCCATCATCTCATTTGTTGTTGTAGTTGCTCCCTCTGAACTAGAAGCCTATGCCCCCTCTGAACTGGAAGCCCCTGCTGCTACTT